>MU868516.1:106329-125543 GCA_036418205.1 Ostertagia ostertagi
ACCATCGCTAAGTAATTTGAAATGGGTTGCCTTTTCAGCGTGAATTCGTCCTTTGAGCCGGAAATGCGGGTTATCTGCGATCTCCTGAAAGCCGCTTCCACCGCTTCCATATTTCCTCACTGGCTGCGTGTGTTTGCACCTTCTCCGCTGTTCTCACGCCTATCCTCTTCTCTCCGTGGCCGTAGATGGGGAGAGGAGCGATATCTGCAGTTTAATTCAATCGAGGATTTACTTATTTTCTCAGCATGTAAGTGCAACGCAGTGGTGTATCTGACTGTTCTGATCTACGCTGACTATTTTACATTGACTGTATTTATTTTTTTCCGATTTTATTGCTTAGTGAGGATAGACATGGTAGCCTATAATAAGCGTTGGAAGTCGAGGCGGAACTAGGGGCGTTAAAAGGATGACGTTTTCGGCGCTGATCAGTCCTTTTGACGTTGCCGTGCCCTGCAATTATCCTGAATTCTGGTTAGTTGAATCTAATGCACTCGCGTCAAGAGTTTTACACAATGACTAGCGGCGGTCGGTTCTTACTCGCAACCTATTGTGGATAAGATTAGCCCTTAATAGAAGAGCTGAAAAACGCGGTTGTTCGGCAACGGGAATCAATTCAGTCAACTAGTTGGCCGTTCGTGCCTCAGGTGCTACTTCTAACGACTTTCATTCGCTTCTACTTATACCTGGTCTGTTCTTATTCTTGTTCAAAATTTATTCATATTTTTATTTGACTAACTATTTTCACGTTAGCTTCTTTCCCTCTCACCCTTCTTTCCGCCACGGGTGTGCGAAGTAGAGGGGAAGAGGGACAGATTAAACCAACAGGCAGTACAGCAGATAATTAGTAGACTTTTTCGAAAAGGCTCCTCGTTACTCGTCATATTTGCCTTCATTCTGAAAAAATCCCTGGGGAATTCGGTTCCAATGTAGAAAATATATTTCCGGGCCCAATTTTCCGCAAGGAATTGAGCATGGCTAATTAGCTTCACCTTATTAGCAAGAAAATTCAATTCAAGCCCCAGAAGCTGCTGGATCAGTTCTGCCTTGGTGCTGCAGATTAAGCCTATGTAGTTTTACCCAGATAGGGCCTCACTTTTTTTCGCTCTTGGTGCTTTCACTGAAGAAGGCTTTCTACTCCCATGGACTTTTGAAAGGGAATCTGGGTAAGTCTGCCTACATCCAAGAATGCTTGGTTCAGATGTGGAAAGCAGGTCTCCTACGTGACTTCCCAGCCAAGTTGTTAGCGGCCAATGCTGGCAGGAAATGTAACGTCAGTATTTGAAGTGAGCTAATCTATCCGCATCAGCATTTTCAATTTTCTCTGAAATTTTGCCTGTAGGGGTAAATGGATGAGCTGGCGGATCGTCTGGTGCCAGGTTAACTCCAAAACCCACTTTTTTGCTGCATTGTTGTATACTTTGACGAAAACAACTTCCATGGGAACTTCACGTATCAGTTTCGATTTTCGTATTTGAACCCAGCATTCTTGACTGTAGGCAGAATTACCCATATTTCCTTCCAAAATTCCAGGATTGATATCCTAGGCCCTATTGATTTGCTTGCGTCTCCATCCTAAGTTCCATGGGAACTTGAAAGTCGCAAGTGATTATGCCCTGAAAGTACTGACAAGGGGGTCTTTCAGGGCAAGCCACGCTTTTTCAAAACGGTTTTTGCATATTGTAGGGACGCATGTAGGGAACACAAAACCATGTTTCATTTTCGCTGAACGGTTTTAGCAGTACCAAAAAAGAAGCATAAGGTACTGTTAATGGTTCGATCCCCCGTGGCGACTAAATTTTGCATTTGGGTTGGCGCCTACGGTTGGTGCCAAATCGCGCTAAATGTCAAAATCAGATGTCAATTCATCGTCAGGACCATTTTGAAGCCAACAAGTGGCCGCCAACCTTGATTGCAAAATTTAGTCGCCGCGGGGGATCGAACCATCAAGGATCATTCACCACTTTTTTGGTACTACTAAAACCGTTCAGCGAAAACGAAACATGGTTTTGTGGTCCATACATGCGTCCCTACAATATGCAAGAAACCGTTTTCCAAAAAGCGCGGCTTGCCCTGAAAGACCTCCCTTGTGAAAGCACGTCACCATCTCTTGCATTCTTAATCCTCCAGTTTCACTGGAAATGAGCTACATATTTTTGTACAGTCGTTGCCATGGGAGTAGGTGGGAAATCGAATTCGTCCAGCGAACTTTTTCGACACGTGCTAACCTTGGTTCTGTTCCTTCCTAAGAGAACGATGGTTCATTCTTGATGTCCTCCGGGGAAACGTCTTCCCCTTTCCATGTTTCGCGATAAGAATATCAAATTCTAAAATACACATACTTCTTCATAGGTAAATTGGGTTTTCAAGTTACTTCAGATTTTTGCTGGCCCTACGCCCCTCCACTGATTCTGAAGCTACTAAGAAGGAAGAGTATAATGTGTAAGGCATATAATGGTAATAAATAGCTATTATGGCTATGCCTATAATATAATGAAAACAAATAATGAAAAATATGCCTAATATGATAAATGTTATCAATAAGAAATTATAAATGTTCATTTTACCAAATAAGCAGTGCGACGGGTGAGAGCATTTACTCTACTGATATGATTCCCGTGATGTGTGCGCCGTCTACCGCTCTATGTAATACTTTTCTGTCGAAGAGACGCGTATTTGCAGGCTGTGCAGTTTTTACGCTGTGACGCGTATGCGAGTCGCACCCATTGCCTAATATCTTTCTCGCGCGCGATAATTGACTATTCCCCAAGCTCTTTTTTTTGCCCATTCATGTTACGACTCCTGCTTCTAAGCACATTCAACACGATATTTTTGACCACCAACGTTTCCGCGAATGATTTCCTGTATCTGCCACTGCAAAAGGTGAGAGGTCAGCTTTCGATATATACCCAAAATCCGTAGGAAGCGACGCTAATGGCTTAAAAGCTTGCGAAACATAAAGCGACCTTTAAAGAGGATTCCACGACAAGGTTTGGAAGGTCGAAAAAAGGGGTGAGATATGTACCTCCTACCCTGAAAAGCAGGCGGCCTCCTAGGGGAACCGGACAATGCGCCTTTTGCAGCGACGAATATGCTCACGGCGACCTATCAGGGCCATGCTCGCGCCGCGGCACGCCATACTCGACGCTCTGCTCTAAGCGTTTAGCAGAGAGCGTTTAGCTGTATGACCGAAAGGAGCACTGATCAAAGAATGACATATGCACGGAAAAGAACGGCCAAAAAGAATACCATTTCTTACCAGGAAGGTCTTTCAGGGCGTGCCAAGCTTTTTGAAAACGGTCTTTTGCATGATATAGGGGCACATGCGGGAACCACAGAACCATGGTTCAATTTTTCCTGAACGGCCCTCTGAATACCAGAAAAGGGGTCCCTAGTTCGATTCCTCGTGGTGACAAATTTTTGCATTTCGAGTTGACGTTCCAAATTCGCGCAAAATGGAGTTAGCATGAATAATTAGTACCATATTCATGATTAGGACCGTCAGTAACCCTTACAAATAGACTTTGATTAAAAAACTGTGGTGACACTACAGGGGCTGCTTGGTGTCACACCTCTTACACCATTTTTTAAGTCAAAGTCTTTTTGTAGGGGTTACTGACGGTCCTAAATCATGAATATGGTACTAATTATTCATGCTAACTCCATTTTGCGCGAATTTTGGAACGTCAACTCGAAATGCAAAAATTTGTCACCACGAGGAATCGAACTAGGGACCCCCTTTTCTGGTATTCAGAGGGCCGTTCAGGAAAAATTAAACATGGTTCTGTGGTTCCCGCATCTGCCCCTATATCATGCAAAAGACCGTTTTCAAAAAGCTTGGCACGCCCTGAAAGACCTTCCTGGTAGATTTTTGGCGTTTCCCATAATTTTTTCTCCCTCCCGTTGATTTGAGCATTGATGCGACTCATCGCTGTGCCCTCTTCAACACTACGCTCTCTCAGCTATCTAATCACTCGCCACGTATTGAACTACGGCGAGTGATCAGATGATCGGTGGGCGGAGATCGCCGGACCCGCCAGCTTTGAGGCATGATAGGTCGCCGAGGTCAAATTTTCCATGCGAATTGCGCATCAGTTCGCACCCTCAGGAGGTCCGTGGGTTCCTCAACTAGGTAAATTACTTCTTCCTCGACCTCCATTCTAATCGTGAATTCCTCCTTTAAATATTTGCTAATCCCAAAAGGAACTCATTAACGATGAATGCTCTATCGTTTATGACTTACCAGTTTGGACCCCCGACAATCACCGACTCCTCCCTTCCTTGCGTAAGCTTTACGCTCCTCCTCCTCTCCTTATCCTCCCCTCCGCCCTCCACTGCTCTCCAGCTGCCACTGCAGCACCTTGTGGAATGACGAAAGTGTGCTACGTAGGTGTTTATATAGCCGTTGGGGTGTTATCACAATCATGCCATTGCAAAACATTGATAGGGCAAGTCCTGCGAGCTACCAGATTTGTTAGCGGCTTGTTTATTCCATTAGCTGCCTTATCACTCACTTCATTTTGCGGACGGACAGACAGACAAACTTACACACATACACACAAACAAACCGACACACCAAGGTTTGTGGTTTATATAACGAAGAGATTACTGTCTAAACGTGGTAATACTATTTCGTGCTGAGCATTGTATTCCAGTAGAGCTCGCCATGCACGGTTTGATTCTTTATTAACAAAATCTCACCTGACCTCATGGCTTTTTGGTTAGCACTAGTGATAAAACAGCGCACTCAGAATCGCAGGATTTAAGGTAACTACCTCGATATGTTTTGTCATTTCTGTGATCCCGAATAAGAATCCACCTTTCGTGAAAGTGAGGTGAGTAAACTAGCCCTTTTGGCGTTTCTGCTGGGGAGCGTATGCTGAATGTTTGAGGAGGGCGCCGGGATCCCGCGGCGACGGCTACTTCACTCCGGGTGGGTGCGCAGAAAGTGATGGATGGTGCATAGGGTCCGCACCTGCTCCGCCAAAAGGCTCGGCTCTGCTTTCATCCAGGACTAAGCTTTGAAGAGTGGCGAGAGAGCGCAGTCCGTCTCTCTTAAGGCTTAGTCCTGAGGTAAGCATCAAATTGAGGCGGTTTTAAGGACCGAGTTGAAGTGGTCCGTCGACCGTCGGGACCCCATCCCCTCCCAACATTCAGCATATGACCCCAGCAGAAACGCCAAAAGGGCTGCTTTGCTAACTTCCCTTTCCTGGACACTTTCTTCTAATGGAACGGTGGTTCAGCATAACTTTGCCGTGATCACTAGACCATGTACCTTGGTCCCTCCTTAATATTTAATGAGTAACTCGATGTACTTCGCAAAACGCCTTTCTGTTGAACGCTCACGTCAGTTTCAATCTGCCGCAAAAGGCGCTTCACTATGCCTGTTTATGAGGTGGATGATGAAATATTGATGAATTTTGAAGAAAGCGTCCGGGATGAGCACATTCTCATTCGCGGAATCATAAGAGCTCTCACATCACTCTGCGCTGCGAGCACTGAATGAGCTGCGGAAATCTTCAATCCCAACTGCTTTTTACTCATCGCTGTCTGAAAGTAAGGAACCTCAAGGGTGCATACGTACTGCGTTCAGAACGTCTTAGTGACTACAAAAATCTTCTTCTTAGGGGTAAATCAGCAGTTAAGGCAGCATCTCTATGGGCCATAACTCAACTCCCAGGAAACGCTAAAACCCCTCTAGATCTGGCTATAAACTAGGACGGTCAGAGATCAAGGTCTCGGCATTCGCCACATAGCGCAGCGGCGGCGAAAGTATCGCGATTGCACGTTTATGTGAGTAGCTCAGGGTTCACTGTTAGCCACAATTCCTTCACTTGGAAATGCCCATTCCTGGTTCAGCTAACTGTTGGCTCGTTTTTAGGCACGACTTCGGGAAATGTCAGAGTGGTACGCACTTCCCTGCGATACTGTTATGACAGGCCTCAATCGACAAAAGACCACAGATCTAGCACCTCCGCCAAGCCAAATTATGAAACAGTTGAGCGGACGGATGAGCATCGTCCATTGCTGAATGACACCCCCCCCCCTGAAGACCATTGTTTCAAAGCGCTTAGCGGATTGCCACGAGTCCTTCAACCGCTTCAATTTTCCTTGTCTGAGCATGCTGGTATATGGCGCGCTTCACACATTGTACTCTTCACTCATTTTCTTTTCCCGCTCTTCAGCTCTCATTACCCATGGTTATTGCAAGTGAAAAAGCCTTTAAGGCGTTTATGTTGCTTTCTTGCTAGTCGGCCCTCTTTCACCTTATGCTTTTCGCGTAGAAGTCCGATACCGGTTTTCTTGGACATACCTTGGAGAGACTGGCGAGGTCGAATTAGTGGCGCCAAACATGGGCCTAGTTCCAGAGTCTTGAGCGGCTCTTCCTAATAGGAATTTCGGCTAAAAAGTGCAGCATAACGTATCCGCGCTCTTCGTCTGGGCCTTCTGAAGGAAAAAAAAATCCTCGCGCGCGCGACCAGTGACACATGTTGGCAAAGATGGGCTAGGATTGCCCATCTTTTCTGTAGCTGTACGTCTTATACAATTTGTATTCGTGTTGCGATCTTGCGCTCGGTCGCGCGCGTACGAGTATCCGCATTTTCGTGGTCCAGAGAATCCGGGTTCCCTTACAGTATCCTATCTAATAGATCGCCCTTGCTTTTAGCCAAAATGTTTTTTGGCGAGGAGCTTATCCAAAAGGGCAAAGCTAACGATAAATTGGACAATGGCTAGCCTTTTATTGTAGAAATGGAATTTTCTGAAATATGAAAACAAGCCATGGAACGAAAATATCTCATTCCACATCAGGTGGGCCTTCGAAAGCTTTGGCACATTCCTCATAAACTAAACTACTCGCCTTTTTTGCCTGTACATGGGCGGCACACCTTCCAATCAGTTATCAAACCATACTGGCGATCTTTTGCAATAGAAAAAATAGACGCGAACCCACAAAAATTATTCTACTTCCATTCAAATTTCGTTATCGATCGCGTTGGCCTATACAGTGACTTGCATGCAGGCGCGCAAGAGCCAACTTATTTTTACTTCTTTCGGAAAAGTCTGATGGAAATTAACTGACCCCGGAGGAATGGAAGGCTAGGTTGGCGAATTATCCAGGATTTGATCCGCAGACCGCGCGCCTGTTATGCAGTGCCACTTCCACTACACCACTTTCGCCCGTTTTGAGCCACAGAACGCAATACAGGTCAGTTCATATCAGGGTCAACCGTCCGTTCGAACTGTTCGAACGAAGGGGTCGCATTTTGGTCGGAAGGGGGTCGCAATTTCGAGGACTGCCAGCCACAGGCGCGTGCGTGGCGTATCCGAGGGCAAGAATTGTTTGTGCAGACCGCATTAGATTCGATTAATTATGCACAGAGAGACAGTTTCAGGCAAATTACGGTGTTTTCCTTGAGGAATAAGAACAGTTGAATGCATCCCTATGAAAGGTTTGACTTCTCGGGGCTGAAATTAAAGTTCTTCGGGACCTAATTTTCTGAGGACGATTCTTCCAGACAACGGTAACATATAAGAAAGCAGAAATCTCGTAGTCTTCAAAAATGTCTTCGCCCCTCCCCAACAAGTTCTTTGAAGGAAGTTATTATTGCTGAAAGCTCAAAAACTCGCATGTGCTGCTCAAAAACCTATGGGAACAAAATGTTCGAACGTGTGATTTTCTCGGAAAATGGATTTTGAAAAACGGTTTGGTGCTTGTCAGAAAGAGCAAATCCTGTACTTTCACCCCATGAAAAAGTGCATCACAGAAATGAAAATGAAGTGAGTTATGCCCGCTGAAAGCCCAAAAACTCGCGATTTCAAAAAAAGTGTTCGAACGGGACGATTTTTTGAAAAAGAGGACAATCGTCAAACTTTTTATATTATTTTGTTAGAGAAATATTTGAAGTTTCTGAAACTTTTTACAGATTTCCAAAATGTCGCATACGAAAGATTTTATGGGCCTTCAAAGTTGAAGGTGCGCCTTCTTAGAATTTTGGGTTTTCCACTTCTAACAGAAGTACTTTCCGGAGAGTTAGGCAATCCTTGTAGTTTTCTGGAAGCGCACCTCAGGCACAATCAAAATCTACCTCAACAAGTCAAAAAATACGTCCCAAGAAAGTTATTCCCCTCTAAAATTTTTTCTTCGCCGCGTCCCGTTCTTCCAGCGCCCGGGTGATACCTGCCGCGCTCCAAGGCCGACGCGACGCGCAGACGCTTTCTGGCGCAACGGATTCATGTCTAGCACTCTTATTAACAAAAACAGGGGGTCGCAACTGGACCCCCTCGAGAGCTAGGGGGTCGCAAAAATCCCGAAAATGTTCGAACGTGACGGTTGACCCTGCTCCAATGGGCATGGCGAAGTGCCCTTAATAGTTCACTCCCGATTCAGTGGCAAGTGTACATGAAGGTGGAACGACCTTTATATAACATGGTGGGAAGAGGCCATTTGACATCATCCAGCTATTTGGGTACGAAATACTATAATTACTCAAGCGTAACTGGTGGAGGGCGGCTCATCAATCTTCAGCACTGGTCAACATATTAGGAACGCTCACTCTCGCAGAACTGCGCCCTTGTGCGGTTGCCACTTTGGCCCTAGTTCTAAGACTCAGTAATTGGACAATAATTAGACTTTTCAGTCTGGGAGGCTCTTACGATGCCAACGGTATTCAGGTTTTTACGATTCCCAGCGTTCCCGATCCTCTCACCTTTTACTCGAGTATAACAGACCATTGATTTTCGTGTTATTGTACTTTTCAACATTTTGTTGATAGGCCTTTTCTATGTCATGGGAACAATTTTCCTTCTATTTGTTAGTCTGTGAGGTTACAATGGTCAGTATTCCTCTTGACGAGCACCTGAACATTGTGGCATGCTCAATAAGAAATCGGATGGCTAGGCTTGCAGTCGGTCATTCTCGGCCTCACATGATTTTCCATATCTTTTAAAAGAATATCTTTATTCTATTTATACTTCCTATTTTCTATCACGGTTATTGTCTTATCACGCTCTTATTTTCCTTGAGAAGCAAAACGCTGTTTATTCTGTATTATCGTTCTTCTCATATTCGTGAATCATTTTCTAGAATATTCATCTTCTTTTATATTATTTGCTTTCAATTCGTATATTTTTTTCTTTGTTTCTATTTTTGTAGTCTGGCTTTCTTCTTCCGTTTCTTTCTCTTTTTGCATATTCCTTTTTCTTGTGTGTCGCAAGGAGGATACAGTGATATTTTTAGGCTCTTTATTATGTAGAGCTGTGCTTTATTTCCCATTCCAAACCAATGTCTCACAAGTATTATTTTACAAGTTCCATTCTTCAGCACTTAAAGGCAAATCAAACAGGTGCTACCAGCGCTTTGTAGTGATAGCTTAGCTGCGGAACGACCTGAAAGTGGAAAGGAAAGCAAGAGAAATCTTGGGAACGCTGCAATTAAGGCCTTAACCTTCAATAGGGTCGGATGTGGTACGATGGCGAGAAAGGCGGTCAAAGAAGACAAAATACGCGAGAGAGCACGTCGTTTGAGAGAGCACGCTGATCTCACCACCTCTCGCGAGCGGGTTGGACGTTCGGAATGTCGATGGTTGCGGGCCCGTAAGGACTAGCGCCCTAACCGCGCAGTTTTTGCGACGAAGCTGGAGTGATCCAGTTACGTACGGACCTTAAAATTTCCCCCGTAGATTCCCTCCTACTAGTTGGGCTAATCCCGGGGTTTGCCTTTAAGGAACTTTCATTCATGCGTCATGGACTGGAAAGGAGGCGGTGGCATTGGCAAGAGGGGCTTATCATACCGATGCGCGCAGTCCAGGCACGCAATCCTGCCTCGAATTGTTCTTCGGCAAAACCTCCAAGGTATTTTATAGGCAAATGGCATCAGAA
Organism: Ostertagia ostertagi; assembly: GCA_036418205.1. Lineage (NCBI taxonomy): Eukaryota > Metazoa > Nematoda > Chromadorea > Rhabditida > Trichostrongylidae > Ostertagia > Ostertagia ostertagi. The sequence goes on from MU868516.1 coordinate 116,206, forward strand.
TTCCATCTCATTTCTGTATGGAAGTACAATGCGTTTCGCATCCGTAGAGAGGGATTGATCAACGATGAATACTTCATGCTTCATGTCACAATTAGCGCCTAAGAGTTCATTTTTGGCTGGAGAAGGAGCGTGAAGTTTTTGCCGTCGTCACTGCGTTCAGATTAAGCTCTTTCATCGCTTGTCCTTGTCATGTATCAGAACATTCCACTTGCACTTCGCCTGTGTTGGGAAGCACCCACTCAGATGTTCTGGGGACTTAGGGAAGCTACCTTCCTCCGGGACGTGTTAGAAGAAGTGAAAGAACACCTGCTCAGTCATTCTTTAGGGTCGTGACGCACACATCTTCTATTCAGAATTATGGTCTCATCAGAATGTGCTTGGCTACACAGTAATTACAGCCAATGTGGGAATTTGAGTTTTTGCCCCTAGACAGTAGCGTTTGACCTTTTAGCTAGTAAAACACACATATCACCACAGTTTGACGAGCCGCTTGGGGCAGGGGCGTACGGTTTGAAGACCACATTATTGCCACGAATATAGAACTTCATAGAAATTCCCTCCATAACAATATTCTGACTTGAAGAAGCGATTTGCCGTTAGAGTAGTATTGTTGAAGTCGAGTCCAGTGCAAGGTTTTTAGTTAGTGTGTGCGGCTCCCAAAAGTATTTTGTAAGATGTTCGTCGTTTTTTTATTGATATGTACTGATCTGTATTTGAATATGTCTATTTAGGTTACTGATATGTATGAATGAGGGCACGCTTAAATATGAGTAATGTATTATTAGGATGGTAAGAAAGTCTGAGCCGATTTTTTGAAAGCTCCAGAACTTTCGCTTATTGATCGATACCTAGAATCTGCTACGTGATAGACTATCGCTGTCGATCATACTTCTCCGCAGTAGGTATATATTGCCGGGTTGCCTTCTTTAACTTTAATCATGATGTCGATTCCACAAGAGCACTTTCGAGCGATCATCTTCAATGAATGGCGCTGCGGCACAGGAGCAGTGGGAACCGTCAACATTATCAGCATCGCATTGGGAAGGGACACCACTTCCATCATCAGTGCCAAGCTCTGGTTCGCAGGCTTCGAGGAGGAGACACGGCTTTCAAAGAAAAGACAAGGTTGGGAAGCCCACAAAAGGTAGAAGACTCCACCGTTCTCGGCGCTGTCGAAGAGGATCCGGACGTTAGCACCCGCAGCCTTGTGATAAGACTCGGGTGCACCCATCCCACAGTCCTCGGTCCCCTTCACGACCTCGCCACAGGAAAGTGGTGACTCAATGGATTCCTCATGTCTTGACCGATAGCACGCGGTTCAGGCGGGTACCCATTTGTCAGTTTCTCCTTCTTTGCCCGCACCGAAAGGGGTTTTTGGAAGGGCGTGATTACGAGAGATGAGAGTGGGGTCCTATACGATTCTAACAAGCACGGTGCCGTGTGGCTCCCTCGAAGAGAGGGCCTGCCGACACAAGCAAAATCGGACCTTCACCCCAAAAGCTGTCTCCTTTGCTACCTCTGGGATTCGTGAGGAATGCTGTACTATGATATGCTCCCGTAAAGACATACCGCTACCGGCAGCATTTACGCCAGTCTGCTCTAGAAACTAGCGGACGCTGTTCAAGAAAAACGACCGAGACGAACTTCTGTCCACCTACTCCACGATGACGCCAGGCCCCACAAAGTTAAAGAGACCCGTGCAGAATTGGAAGAGCTGATCTGGGACGCGGTTCCCCATCAACCCTATTCCCCTTACATTGCCTTCTCTGATTATCACTTACTCTATCCCCTTAAGGGATCCCTAGCGAAGAAAGAATTCACCAAAGGTAAAGAAGTTGGAAGAGCGGTCAGCGATTTCTTTGACTCTCAGTCTGCTCTGTTCTGGGAGAAGGAAGTCGCTGAACTGCACATTAGGTGGGACTCTGTAGTGGGTAGCAATGGTGATTATATTGTTGGGTAGATTCCATTCTACGTGGAATAAAAAAGCAAAGAACAAAAAAGTGTCAAACGGCTCAGGACTTTTTTACCACCCTAATATTTCCCCATTCCACACAGTGAGTAAGAGGAGGACTACGGTAATGTTTTCAAGTGGCTAGGAAATGAGAGAAACTCTATGACAACGTAGCTTTTGGAGTTGGACGAGTCGGAGAAAACTGCGGAGGCAAGATAGGCTAGCTCCTCCAGGCTCCTATACAAGTGCTCCGCCAGAGATTTTTTCGAGCTGGTTAAAGCCGTCTACTGACTATTGCTTCATGAATAAAAGTCAATATCATTATTAAAAAAAAAAAAGTTTCTACTCATGCAAGACTCGGTCTTTAGACAGGCACCCCATCTCGAAAAGTTCGTACACATCCCAATGGTAGATAATCTTCCAAAAGAACCCAAGAAAATGGATGGTTAAATCGGCACGGACGGATATTTTGATCCATGGACCATCCGTGGTATAATATGACACTTGAACAGTTTAATTGAAGGTCCCGTTTTTTTTTCCCCCCCACGCGGGGAAAGTGTTCATGCGGCAGTAAAGACAATCCAATTAGAAAATCAAATAGAGGTGTCGGTAGGCACAGGGACGAAGAAAAACCAAGCCAAAACGCTTAAAACGCGTACGGAAAAGAGAGCCTTTTTTGCCCGTTGTTTTGCGCGAGTGGCGAGTGATCTCTGGTGACCTCGTCGAAGCTAACGCTCTCTCTGCTAGAGCGGCTAGGTCGACGCTGGGGGAGTCGGCTATATGTTGGCTGTTGGCAGCGGCGAGCAAGCAGGGAATCCTGCTATGCCGCTGGGGCATACTCTTTTGCTGCTGAAGAGCAGCGCATCGTCCTGCACTGGAAGACGCGCGCCTAATTTAGCGGGTTTATATTTATTGTCCCGCTTCCTTCGCTCCCGACATTATGGGGAACTCGTTCTTTGAGCATAAATGAACAAGGATTTCATATCCTTTTCGTTATGAAGGTAACCAGGGTAAGATGTTAGGTCGAAGTGACGATTTGGAATAAGTCAGCATACTTCCTGATGCGTCTCCGAACGCTGATTAATCTGTCTTCCAAATCTGCTAGACGATGCTGTCAACAAAGTCCGAAGTTTTTTTTCCCGCGAATCGTGTGATGGCTTAGCGGTGAAAAAAAGGCAAACTTGCAGGTCCAACGCTAAGGGATCGGATTCGCAGTCAGTTTCCTTCGCTTTTTTATAGCACGTTACCAGATGCTAAACTGCCGTCTCCAATCGACTCTCTCTTCCTTCTCTGAACTACGCTCCTACGCATTGGCAATCGGCAAGCGTAAGAACGCGCCAGAAATGAGGCGTTTTTGGCCGAGGGAGTGTTACCGTCGTCCTCACAAATTCAAGCTACATCTTGGCACAAATCTCTAGTTAAATCGAAATTTGATCCCTACATTGAAAAAGGGGCGTCCATGGGTAACTCAGAAAGTCAAGTACCTGATGCCTTCGACAGTACCCACGGGTACAACTTCTGTGGGTAAGAAGATTCTGATCATTGATAATACCTTCGTAAATTGAAACAGTAGAGGGCTCCCACATGAAAATAACCTTCATTTTTAGCGCCGCGTTAACAGGACCTTTATTCTTGATTAGTCCTACTCAAGCTACAGGACTTAATGCGAAAGTAATGGTGAAAGTCTCAATTCGCGCCAGCAGTGTGTTCCCATGTGTAATCTACCGGGTTTTCATACGTAATTTTTATGAGACTCTTCCTCAACATGCCATTCTACCCCTGTTTACAGTTTTATTTTTTTTTCGGAGATTCATGGGTTTAACTTGCTCGGTGTATAGAAAAAACCAGATGACTCTGCGACCGTGTTGTCTGAAACAGTCCAGTTTCCCTGGGGAGCAGCAGTTTTCGGCAAGATGAAGTTCCTTAAACATGCTAAAGTGGTTCGCAAACGTATTGAGCATAGTTACGAAAAAGTGCAGAAGTCCCCACACATCGTGGATGCCAGAACCTTTGAACCTTGCATCCACAAGGCGCATAGTATCCATATGACAGGTTGATAATGCCGAGCATTCGCGGTCTCCGGACATCTGTCAACCGTGAGGCTAGGCAATTCAGCGTTTTGTTGTGCTGTCTGGGAGCTCTCACACAAGCGCACTATTACAGAATCTCCGCTTTCTTTACCTCCTTTGAAAAGGCTTAGTCCCACTACCACAAAGAACGTCTGCTTTTCCTTCTACACTCTCACCCCCTGGTTGACAGAAGCCTTGTAACCCTGCTGCATATCGTTTCATGCTGACACTTCGGGGACACTTCCGTCTCACAAAAGCCGTACTTGTTCAAGAATCGTTCAGCACATATGGAGTACAGTTTTGGCGCTCACTATTCGAGAGCCTTTCGGATGATATGCATCATATTCAAATGGCCACTTCGACTCTAACATCCTTCCCTAATAAGCTGTAGCTCTGAGGTGAAACTGGAATCAAAGCTTTGTTGTTTGATGGTCGAAAAAATTTTGACAATTGGTATGGCGTGAAAAGTCCTCGTCGCGAAGTTTTTAACTGCTACAAGAATTGCTGGAAGGCTGCGATCGTGCTGGCTAAGGGACAGTGACAATTTGAACAGGTAGTCGGTGGAAGAGCGCCGTCATTGGAGGGAAAGCTTCGTGAGACGGCCTTTCCAAGGCTTTTCCACCAATAATGCTTTTCTACCGATGACGTGTCCAACTCCTTTGAGCCTCTGATCCAGCGCAAGCGCTGCATTCAAAACTGTGACCAAACCCATCATTGGTAGAATCGCATTATATTATTACAAGAATGCTGAGTTGTGGGCAAAACTTTCGCCCCAGCCGGGATTCGTACCCGGATCTCTTGCTTTCCGGGCAATTTCGCTACCAGTTACACCACCGGGACACATTTCACCCCAACTCAGCTTCGATGGTGAAGTTACCATACACAGCATTCACACCTATGAACCGGTAGGCCGATTTCGGCATTCAACCGCAAGACTAAAAGCTTCACTAAACTGTTACCATTTTGACTTGTAAAGCTATGGTAACTTCACCATCGAAGCTGAGTTGGGGTGAAATGGTGCCCCGGTGGTGTAACTGGTAGCACAATTGCCCGGAAAGCAAGAGATCCGGGTACGAATCCCGGCTGGGGCGAAAGTTTTGCCCACAACTCAGCATTCTTGTGATAACTTTCGCAACGCGAACTGCGGCGTAAAACAGCAGTTATCCAATAAAAACAAGTCAAGATGATGTTTAATCAACCTAGTAGTGATCTTAATATTTGAAAATAGGAAATAGTTCACAACGGGTCGGCTTTACAACAGTTGAGTCTTCGCCATTTCCGGCAGCAATTTCTTATTCTGGCACTAAAAGCATGCGCTCTGTTCGCACGTGGCCGTCGCACAGTCTGTTAGTCAGCTGAGACGGCTGCACTCGCTCACGCCTACGGCATAGTCTACCCTGACGTGGGTCGCATGAGTGCTTTTCGATCGGCTCTTTTTATCTCTGTTTCGAGTACGTTTTCGTGCCACTCATTCAATGCCATTCATTTATATCGTGCGCTATGTCGCTCCAAAAATTACTGAACTGAATTAATTAAAGGAATCTTCCGCGGAAAAAGCTCCGCCTCCATTACCCTAGAAAAACGATACCCCTTAGGCCCCTAGCCTCATGAGCATAGCAAAAAGAACGGAACATAAGTGTTAGTTTCGATAATACTAATCCTACACACAAGACAAAATGATCACTCTTTCCGTGGAAGATTCCTTTAAGGTATCGTTTTCTGTGGTAATGAGGGCGGAGCTTTTCCCCGTGGAGGATTCCTTTAATTGTTACTTATCAAATTATTCATACTCCTTTTGTTTTGACTGAGCCATACTTGCCTCACTCTCCCCGTTTTTCTTTTTTTTCTCTCAAATGCGTTCTTTGTTAATGGGGGGGGGGGGGTTCTTGATATTCACCTGTTTGGTCCAGGGAAAAAAGTGCAGTGCAATTGAGCGCCTCATTCTAGTGCTTCCTTGTTCCTCGGCAATTTCATTGGATAATTCGTCTTGTGTTTACGAGAGAGCGCTGTCCTCGCACAAGAGAATCACGAAAGGCTGCTTCTACAACGCAGAGGTACATAATAATACCGAAATCTTTTGCGAGTTGGCAGGAGTTGGTCAGTTCCTGAAACGATGACGTCAGAGTTTCCCATGCAGAAAAAAACTTTTAATAGAAGTTTTATATGTTAGAGAAACAGTCCTTTCCTTTGGTAAGAAAGTGTAGTTCGCGTGCTTCCAAAGTGCGTGACAAGGATGCTACGGCCTGGTCTGGCTGCCTCTGAACATTACTCCTGCTCTATTATATTCAACGGTCTATGGTCGTAATGTCTGTCGTAGCTCGCCCTATACACTCTGTTGCAAACTATACGACATACCCGAATTCTAGGTTTCTGAAACTGCGAGAAACCTAGCACAAAAATTGGCTAATGCCATTCGATACGGCGTGTAGAGAAACTTACATTAAGGCAAAAGTCGGGCTCAATAAGGGGGTATTATGGCGATTGAAACTGAGTATAGAGATGCGAAGTGGAACGACAGTGGAGAAAAAACTGAGAAAAACCGTCGACAAGGCCGTTAACAAAACCCTCTTTCCCACTAGCAGTGAAGGAGGCTGGCTTGGGAAAGAGGCACGTACAAACAAGTTTTCTGGAGATGTCAGTCGTTCTATCGGTTGATACGGCAATCAACCTAGCTGATTTCACACGTTATGCCAGCCACGCACCACTTCCGGAGGTGGGCGGTCCTGGATTGACCAGGGCCCTGGATTGAAACCGAACGCCCCGGGGCCTTAACGGGGTTTTTCAAGGTGGGAAGTTGCTGCAATGTGTGCAGCTACCCACATACAACCTCCAGGCACGGGAATTACTTCTCTAGCGTGCCTGAGCCCGACCTTTGCCTTTAGAGAATTCTTCAAAAAAATTAGCCAAATTGTAGAAATCTAGGAGTAAAAAAAAGAAAGAAAAAACGGCCGTTGCAAAGCTATACGACATAGCAGAAATTTTGGCATCTTATTTTACTTCAGTAAAATTTTTCACAACGTCTGCCACAGTCTTAGTAGCACTGTATTGTAGATGAGTAGGTCACAGATTTGTCGTGAGATGCTAGCACCATTAGGAGTCGACCTGACATATTTTCTGCAAATTTTTGTATGCCTCCTCCTGGATACGAGCGTAATCTTCAAGTAGCATATTTTGTATATGTTGAGATGCATGGAATTGTACCGGCTGTTCCAGGAATTGAGACGACGAGAGGGATCCTCTTCTTAGGTTTTTCATCGGATGGAAGAACGAGACTACGAGCTTGGATGCCCCATAGGTTTTTCATTGGATTTAGACCTCGCTAACAAGTGGACCATCCGAGTAAATCTACATGGTAGGCTTCAAAGCAAGGCGAAGTCGGCTCACTAACATGAATAACAGCGCTGTACTGCTGAGAAGTATGCCGATGATGACGATTCTGTATCGTAGACCGTAGCGGTGGTTTAGAGCACATCATCGTATGCGACAAATCTTTTAGCCTTTCGTACAGATTGAATTTCGTGCCTTATCACTTAGAGGCCAAACAGCTTAAAGGACGAATTCACGATGAAAAAGCAACCCATTTCAAATTAACCTAGGGATGGTGAGTGGTACACGAAAGAAGGAAGAACCATGAGAAACGGCCCAGAACCCGAGAAATGGGACCCCTTCCTTGCCCGTTGATTTGAGCATTGATGCGACTCTCATCGCTGTGCCCTCTTCAACACTACGCTCTCTCACTATCTAATCACTCGCCACGTATAGACCTGCGGCGAGTGATCAGATGATCGGTGGGCGTGCACTGCCACCGCGCCAAGATTGAGCCTTAATAGGTCGCCGAGGTCAACTTTTTCGGTGCCAATTGCGCGTCAGTTCGCACCCTCAGGAGGTCCGCGGGTCCCTCAACTAGGTGAATTACTCCTTCGACCTTCATTCTAATCGTGAATTCGTCCTTTAATTGACGTGTGATGCCGCAGGTATTACAGCTTTTCCGTCGAAAAAATGTTCCTCGTGGCGAGCCTGATGGGTGACACTAGTACAAAAATGACTTGAGTAGAAAACCCATCTTCTTCTTGAAGGGAGATAGGTAATGATGCTCCACAACCATAATTTGGAGTGGCAAGCAGGGGGATATATAGACATGCTGAAACGGCAAATTTTCTCCCGCGCGCTCTCACCTCATTACATGTAATTTCGTTACAACCGAAACAAGTACGACCCCCCCCCCACCACAAACTCAACAAAATACGACCCCCCGTTGGTACTTGTCCCAACGTAGGGTTGACCCTGGTGGCAAGATAGATGTGGTGGTCACAATCCAACGACTGAACTCCACCTACTATCAATAAATGCTCAATTATCGCATGCTAATCGTTCACAACGCAGAATCGTCATCATCGGCATACTTCTCAGCAGTACAAGCTGTTATCCATGTTGTTGAGCCGAGTTCGACTTGCTCTTGAAATCCTACCATGTAGATTTACTCAGGATGGTCTACTTGTTAGCGAGGTCTAAATCCAGTGGAAAACCTATGGGATGCATCCGAGCTCGTAGTCTTTAGTTCCTAGAACAATCGGTACGAATTCCATGCATCTCCTGCAAAAGGCGCTACTCGAAGATTACGCACGGATCCAGGAGGAGGCATACAAAAATTGGTAGAAAACATGTCAGATCGGCTCCTCAAGGTGCTAGGCATCTCACGGCGAATCCGTGGCCTGCTATCTACAATACAGTACTATTACGACTGTGGAGTGTTAGGAAAAATTTTAGTGAAGTAAAAAAATTGTCAAAATTTCTGCTATGTCGTATAATTTTGCAACGGCCATTTTTTTCAATTTTTTGACCCTAGATTTCTGGAATTTGACAAAACTGTTTGAAGATTCTCTGTTGTAGGTTTCTTTACACGCTGAATCGAATGGCATTAGCCATTTTCGTGCTGAGTTTTTCGCAACTTCAGAAACCTAAAAATGTCGTATAGTTTTGCAACGGAGTGTAGCTCACTCATCCCATTTGTACGTTCCGTCGCTTCGGCGCACTATGTCTTCCAGATCGCACCTGTTTATCTCTCAGCCTTCAAGAAAAAATAGCTCTTATTTTGAAGGCGTATTTTATGACGAAAAAACACCTCACTAGAAATATGGGCAGGCGTGATGCAAAAATGGGACCCTCCGACCCGTTGATTTCTGCATTGACGCAATTCTCATTGGTTTTGCCTCTTCAACGCTAGCGCTCTCTCTCTGTTGTACGGCGAGGGTCAGGCAGCAAGAGGGTGGCATCGCCCGCGCCGATAGCGCCGCGGGGAGGACCATGCTAGATTGCTG
>MU868517.1:8705-40667 GCA_036418205.1 Ostertagia ostertagi
GCTACGTTCCTTCATCTCCTATGCTCTATCGCCCTCTAGAGTGTTTTCTCGCCTCGGTGTGATGTTTCTTAGTCTCTCTTGTCCACGGCCCACAAGATGTTTTCAGCATTATCTCTTTTTTACTTTATTCTGCGTATTTGGAATTTTTCCTCTGTGGAGAGTCCACTTGCATTCACGCTCAATACGTGAACTCCCTTCTCGCTGGATTTGCTTTTCACGCTACCCTGCTTCCTTCCTTTGTTGTTTTGCAATCGAATGAGGCATACATTTGCTGGACAAATTCAGTGTCTTACATTTTTAACAAGCGGCATTACTATGTGACTGTTCTTCATTGTCTGATTACTTTTACACCCATCAACACCGCCATCTTTTCTTTAAAGCGAAGAATCACGATCAAGTATGTGCGGCATGAAAGTACATGCACCAGTGGAAGCAGTAGCTAGGGAACAGAGAAAGGGAGGTGGGGCCCTTCACGGCTTGAGGTGCGCTAGTTGCAGCGAAATGGTACTGCCAATGCTTTCGGGTGTGTTACGCCCATGAGTGCGTTGTCAGCAGCAACATCTCTGATTACTATTTCCAACAATTTTTCTATGGAATGCGTTATCAATCAAAGGTGATGCTCGCTGGCATGATGGTGGCTATCAGTTTAACATGTGCAAACGACCTCTTAGTTGGTTGCTAGCTCGTCCATTATCGGAGGTCAACGGGCAAAGAAAGGGGTCCCATTTTGCGCCTTCTTGACGGATTTCTTTGCTTTTTCTTTACTATTGTCATCCCGAATTCCCTTATGAACCCTACCCAGCTTATCGCATTTTCTTGCTTCAAAGGAAGCCTTCCCGGAAAAATTCTTGCCCTCTTTTTCAACATGAGTATGTCCGTTATGATCACTAGGGCAACTTACAATGTTTCACACACCTCAGTTTCTGAAGAGAAACTAACTCAAAAGAACCTCTTCCTCGGACACTCGAAGGTAGGTCGCGCGGAGCCAAAGGCGAGGTATGAAAAGAAGTGCGCCTTGGGCGGCTACGTATCAGGCGACGCAATGAAAGAATCAGTTAAAGCGTTCGATTTCGGAGAATGGAGACAAACAATCGATAGAATATGGCGCAGTAGAAGTGTAAGGTGTTAGTGGAGCAAGTAAAAGTTCAAAAAGAGTTCATAATGTCAGCACTCTGTAAACCAAGTGGAAGCGTTCCTGCCGAGTCCTGGAGAGGAGGCTCTTCGCGCGGAAGAAGGCAGGGTCTTGGACGAGTCGCAGCGCGTACTATGGTGACTTCTCGTCAATTAATAGAATGTTCTTTTGTACGTTCTACATCGCATGAGCTGCAACTCGTCCGCTGAATCTGCTTTTTTGCCGCCCGATGGGCCTCCTGTCGGATACCCATTCCTGCCGCGAGCATTTGTAACAGATGTCCGGCGGGAATTTGAACGCGTAGCAGTCCTTCCGGTTTTTCGAATTGTTTACCAAAACAAATGCATTTTTGTTCTTTTCGTTCTTATCGTGAACGATGGGTCTCAAGCCAGTGATTTATGGGTGAGATAGAATCATGATTTTTCCGGGAAGAATTCCTTTATGTTGCAGACTCTCACCGTAAGAGATTGTTCCATGTTGACCACCCACTAGCACACGGCGCCTAGTGAGCTCCGACTATAAACATCTTGTTTTCTCCAATCACAGATGTAGCCACACACGCCATTTTTTCCGTCATGCCAACAAAGCTCATTTACTAATCCTCTAATTTCTTGCTGTCTAAAGACAACCACGGACGGTGTGATGTTGACGTTGCTGGAAAATTCGAAGTGAATTCGCCAACAACCTTTGATTGCTAGCCGACGCTGCCGAAGCTTGCACAAAGGAGTCTCAAAACGCTTTATAGACCGAGTTCTTTCACAAATATACGCTGTACATCAAAAACAACACAGCGCAATCAATTCGGTCCAGAGAGTATTGCAGAACCAATACCAATATGCCACTCTTATTTGGTGGCAAGCTGTCTATTTTGTTCAACTTCGCCTTTCGTCTGTTCGCAGAAAAAATATGCCACACAATTTGTTATTTCAATATAATCTCTCTGCAGATAGTGAGAGGATTTTCCTCGTAACAACTTCTAAGAGGATTTACTTGAAAGGGATGCGTCACTGTTCTTTTTCGGGCTTTGCTCTGCAATTCGGTCAGAATGCCGTCTCTTACTGCCTGCAGTCGTGGTGTCATTGATGTTACCCAGGCTCCTATTCCCGTTCTTCAGATTTTGCACCGAAAAATTGTATCGCTTTGTAAGCCATAGAACACCGTCACCAAAAATGAAACCTCGTGTGTTTTGGAATTTTGTACACTTAAGTTGATAATTTGCTTTTATGAGTACTATTAAAACTACCAACTGATTCGCGTTTATTAAAATGAGACATGTTTTGATAAAGAGAAATGCAAGATAACAAAATGTGTGTCCGAACTAATTCAAAGGCTGTAGGATAGGATTACTGTAAAGGGATCGTAGTATTGCGTCGTGAATAAGCGTAAGGCAGCAGCACAGCCATCTCCAGCAGCCCACTGACTTCCAAATACGGCTAACAAGTACTTAACCCATTTCCGTTAAGTTAAGTGTTAAGTGTTACTTAAATTGAGCGTACGGAAACCTACCTTACATTTTGTCGACATGTCACCTTTTTGTATTTCATTCTACTGAAACTTCCCCTTAGATTTGTGTCTAGCTGGCTTATTCACTGTCGCCTAAACCTACACCCTGAAAAAATGCCGGACGAGTTTTTTTTGGCAAGCTGCCCACTGTTTGAATTAGTTCGTTATGCTGCATCCACCCTTGAATATCATTTGTTTTGCGCTTCTTCGGGCTGCAGTTTTAGGCTGGAGATATGGAAGGATTGTTTCTAACCGTTCAGTCTCAGAAGTGAGGCAAAGTCGTGTGAGTAGTCAGGTTAATGTCAACTATTGGGTCCCACCAAGCCATTTGTGACTGTTGAATGAAGTCCTTTTTTCATGTGACGCACATATTGTGTGATGAAGTAACGATTGCGAACAGCTCGGAGCTCACTTCTAAATGAACCAAAAGGGAATGTAGTAGGCTTAATCGCGGCATCAACAACGAATGACTCCACTGATCAGCGTCGACGACGATTCACGGAAGTAAGGACACTTTTTCTACAAGGGTTGCTTTTGTTCCACATAGGAAATCACTTTGCCGAGAATGTGATTACGGAGCATTTGATAATCATCTTGTCCAAATGGTCGAGTCATAAATGAACCGGGGCAATGTGGCTCCGGGGGGGCAGCCGAAAACTTGGCGTCAAATTCACGGATTTGCTCAGTTTTGGGGCTAAGCTTTGTAGGAGAAGAGGGAATTTTTGCTGCGTAAGCAACTTCGCTGCGTAAGCAATTTTCAATCGCTCCGAAATTCGTCCCTCTGCGTTAGGCCTAGTCCTTGTAGCCTTCCGACAGACTACCCCTCCCCTCCCCCCCAAAGGCACATCGCGCCACGAACCGTAACCGAAATGACGGAGTCAAAATCTGACCTATGCATGGGCTGAACTCTTTGAAACAAGCCAAAAACGTATCTAAGTGCTAAATGCTCGATTCGGTATGAATCGCTTATGAAGCGTATCTCGACGCTAAGCGCCGTAATAACTTCGTATAGCATACATTATACGAATATAGACAAAATGTACATTCGATGCAAAGAATACATGTGACATATATGATAAGCAATTTGTCGGCGCAATGTGCTTCCGGGGGGGGGCAGCCCGTCGGAATCCCACTAGGTCTGAGCCTAACGCAAAAGGATGAATTCCGGAGCGAATGAAATTTACTTACGCAGCTCGATTTCCCTCTTCTCCTCCAAAGCTTAGTCCCAAAACTGAAAATTTTCCGTGAACCTGTCGCAATGTTACAGGATGTCCCCCCCTCCCCACTCCGTAGCCACGTTGCGCCCAAGTATCTTGCGCTTTTCTCTTTGGTTGACTCACTCCTAACCGCACTGAAAGCCTACCCACTGAAAACCTTCTAACAATGTCTAAGGAAGTGCCAGAATCAATTGATGGTAAAGAGAGGAGCATGGTCCCGCAACGAAGTAGGTTCAAAAGTGGGCAGCATGCCAGGAAAACTCGTCCGGCATTTTTTCAGGGTGTAGGTTTAGGCGACAGTCGGTTATTCAACTGTTGCGTTCATTAACTTTTATTAATATTTTCTGTTAATTGACAAAGTGCACCTATTTAAGCGTGCAACAAACAAATGAATAATTAGTATGAAAATAAAACAAAAAAATGTTCGAGATAAAATAAGTCAATTAAAGTAAATTAAATAAAAGCGCGGAAAATTCTTGCACTCTTTCCTAACATGAATATGTCAGTTGTGATCACTGGAAATAGCACACAAAGTTTCACGCATGAAGATTCGGTTTCTGAAGAGAAACAAACGTACAAAAACTACACGTTATGGACCATCGAAGGACCAGGAGGCAGAGCCAGGCGAGGCATGGAAAGAAGACGGCGTTTGGCCGGCTACGTACCAGGCGACGCAATGAGAGAATCGGGTTAAAGCGCGCGATTTCGGAGAGTGGAGACAAATCGATCGATGGAATAGGATGGAGTAGAAGTGTAAGATGTGAATGCAACGAAGCAGAAGGCCAGAAAGAGCTTCTAGTGAATGCACTCCAAGAACCAAGTTTGAGCATCCCCGTCGCCAGCATTCGTGAAAGACGTCCGTGGGCAATTCGAACGCGTAGCAGCCTTTTCGAGTTTTCGAATTTCTAATCAAAACGAAAGCAATACTTCAGTTCTTTTCACTATTATCGTGGATAATGAGTCTCAAGCCAGTGATTTATGGCTGAAATAGAATCATGATTTTTCCGCGCAAGATTCCTTTAAACTGTCAACACAGGACTCGCGTGGTCCGATCTATAAATTGCGAACAACTATAAAGAACAGATTGTATTATGAAGAATGAAGTATCCGACGAATGAAACAAATCGATCACTTCATGGGGGGGCGGGTTATATAATATTGGATTTTTTATCAGGCCTTTTATGTTGGTTGCCACAGCTAGATTCAAAAATTTTGCACGGCGATTGATTAGGTTTCAGGTCTCGCCTATCAATTATACTCTAGCATATTGCGAATTATCTTTACTCCATTTTCACAGGCGATATTTTTCAATGAATCTACTGAGGTGTAGGTGTTCGAATTTTTTGTCGTGGTAAGTGAATGTTCATGCCGTTAGGGTTGATCAGCTCGTCTGACAATGAGATGCACTCGACTTCTGTGTTCAGAACCGTAGAAACATGCGAGAAGGGCCTAGTTCTAAAATGAGCGCATCAATCACTATTGAGGCAGCGATCCTAATCTTCCAGACGAGCTTTCCAACAGCAAAGCGGCTCTGGAGAGCTGTGCGCACGGCAACCCAACCAAAACAACAAAAGAAAAAGCTATCGCATAAATGAAAGAAAACTCAAATAGACTAGAAAATAGAAAAGTTTTCACGAAAAAAAAAAAAATATCTTACCAAAACAAATATATTCAAAAAAAACCCCTTGCATCGCCTGCTTCATCTGACCCGCCTGGCTCACCCCGGCGTTTGTTTTGAGATTAGTTATTTCTTGTGAGATGGTGGTCTTTCGGAGCATAAAAACAATATATTACAAGAGTAAGAATCGGCAAGTTCTATCCGTTTTACTATATTAGATATAGTATTTATACAAAACATAGAGTAAATAACAAAATAATAATCAGAAAAATCAATAAGACGTTGTGACGCTTCGTTCAACCACAGCTGATTGGAGCTCTTACTAGCTCTCGTTAGTAAAAAATTCTGGAAACACTTGAGGCTCGTGAGAGTATCCACTCTATCCCGGAGAAGTGGAGGGTCTACATTCGAACAACATCAGGACAAAAATCCTATCTCAATAAATAGATCTCACAGAAATTCCAAACACCGTACCTATTATTGGGCAACCCTAAAAAACTCAAAACACCCCGTACTAGATTAGCTCTAGAAAACAAGTGGAAATTTTTGTATGCACATAAGCGTTACAAAACACAAAACAAAAACATAAAACGGAAAAAATAATTCAAATATCTGGCAACTATATAAAAATAAGAACAGGATAATAAAACAGGAGATGGAAATGGAAAAAGATATTCTATCTTTACATTTAGTGAAGGATCCCACGATAAGAATGAAGGTCAAAGAAGGGAAAATTGCCTAGTTGGGCGACAGAAGGACCTCTTTAGGGTGTGGACCGACGTTCAAATGGCAACAAAAGCTCGGTGATCCAGCCTTGCTCATTCTTGGCACAGTTGTGGTACCTCACGCCCGCCGACATAGCGAGAAGAAATTGGCCGTTGACAAAAGGCAAAGAGAGAGCCACGAATCATAAAGATAGAACGAAATATACAAACGGCAATTCAGGGGTCCCAGTTCTCAGGTTTCGGGCCGTTTCTCATGGTTTTTCCTGTTTCTTGTGTCACTTACCATCCTTGCCTTAATTTGGAATGGGTTGCCTTCTCATCATCCTGAACAACAATCCCGCGACCCCTTCGGAAATTTTCTTCAAATCTGGTGCTGAAAAGGATGTATCTCGTTAAGTTAGTTAAACTGAAGCCAGTACTTTCCTTTCAATAAAAATATTCGAAATTTCATAATGACATTTGTAAACGACCCAACTCAAAAGAGTCGGCACGAAAGACTTGTGCTAAGTTCGGGCCCTGTGTGGTTGTTGGGTCATTTCTACCTATCCGAATGCGGTCGAATCAAGATGATTTTGCAATCTTAAGCGAGATAAAAATTAAAAAAAAAATAAAAAATCGCGAAAAAACAAAATAAAATAAAAAACAAAACAAGAAGACTCAAGGAATTTGTGTGTTGCGCTTAGGAAAAAGAAATAGAATAGAAAAAAGTAGGTCTCCTGAAGTAAACACAAAAAGAATCTCCGCGAAGCGTCATTATGTTCTGGAAAGCAAAACGAAGATAGAGAAGAAAAAATGAAAAAGGCTTGTGTTGTCTATCAAGACATGGAGGGGCATTTTAGAAAAAAATCTGATACAGGACTCTTGCTCGTTAGCAGGCTGTGCGCCAAAAAATCGCTGACGTGCGGCATGAGCAACATGTCTTTCTTTTCTTCCCTTTCTAAAATTACTGCTAATAATCATCAAGAACTTTGGTGATCGAATTAAAAATTAGCGAGTCGAATTAATTGAATCGCATGAATTTTTTGCAATTTTCTGCTCCAAAGCAGTTTACTTTTGCATATAGTGCGGCTGTTTTTGTTGCTAGTTTTTCAAACACATTTTTATGGTTTTTTTTTTGTATATTAAGCGTTTGGCAACGATATATTTATTTGTTGCTTCTTAACTCAGCATAAAAGTGAAATATTGGAGACCTAATAATTATATCGTCAGTTGGATGGCCTGCAAAGCTTGTTTATATATAATCTCATCTGACTGATTTAACCTGAAAAACAATACTTTGAATTCTACCGGATCCCTTATGTTTATCCCATCTTGTTGAGCCTTTGATTATGTATGTGTTAAGTCATATTTAATATAGTCTATAATTGTGGCCAGTTTTTTTTCATATCTATAGAAATGGCACAAGAAGATAGAATTACTCAACTCACACCCTTAATCGTGTTTGCGCTCAGATACTATGATACGACCTTCATTGATAGTACATTTATTATCAGAAAAATATATATCCACAAAATTATTTTATTGAGTGCTTGAGCCTTAATATACTATCCGAAGTATATCGCATTGTTTTTATGAGTGGCAACCCAAAAAACAACAAAAGTATTTACGAAACTAATGTTGGGCCCCCCCCCCCCCACACCCCTAGAACGCCTCCGCCGCCCCCCCCGCCAGCACCGCAAGCTTGAAGGAATTGTTGTAAATCGACCCTAGACCTCGACCCCCACGTGCTTAAGCAAACGCTCATCCAGGGGTATTTTGACGGGTCTCACCCATTTATCCATGCATCTGATGATTGCTCACACTCCACTCCTACTCCCTTCCCAACCTCTACCAAGCAGCAAAAGAGAATGAGTAAGAGAAACTGTATGACTGGACAGAACATATTGGCGAGACTTTTCAATCTAGAATAATGTGGCTTATTAAGCCATAACCTCTTAGTAAACGGAATCAAACTTTACTGCCTCTAGTAGTTACCGGCAAAAGAATTAAGACTCTCTGGATTTCCGTTTTTTTGCCAATCCACACACGCGGTCTTCAGGCCTGTTTCGTCGTCGATTATCTTTGAATCGAATATCTCACAACTCATCTATTCCTACGACACAGATCGCCAAGAGCCCGACGAACTTCTTTTTGGCGCTAAAACAATATCTATAGATACATTTATCATTATTTCTTTATTCTGAAAGTTTGCTTTAAATAACTCAATATGCTGGCAGTTCTTCGACCTCTGAGACTTGCTTGGAAAATCATGTTACCGATCAGTTAAGGTACATAAGGATCTTCACGTTTTTTCTTGAATAAAATATAGCTTTATCAGTTTCGGAATATTTTTCTAGTGCAGCTGGTGCCTGAACCCCATATGTTCTAAGTTTTGTATAGTTGCTTGAAAATTCGAAGAAAAAAAAAGAAAATTTTTGACTTGTGAATATTAGCCTGAAATCGTTCATAACAATTAGAAGAAGACTTAATTGAGATTTAGGGGCAATTTTAATATTTTCTGTAAATTTCATTGAAAAATACAAGAGTCTGCCATTCACTGATATGGTGCGTACAAAAAACACAAAACTGAAATTCATATGAGATAAATAGAAAGATGACGGAAAAGTAAAATGAAAAGATGTGTGTATTGGAAATTTTTCGTGTATTTGTGGCAATTGGTAATAGTGACAGCAAAGAGATGAAAATAAAATATTCCCTAAATGCAAATGCTTTCTAAACTTCTGAAAGTAGGCAATGCTGGGAATTTTCCCATGTAAGTGTCTGATGTGATTTCGTTGGTGCATTTCAAATGCATCTAGTCTCTAATGTCCTACAAGAATTCAATTTATTCCTCACTGATATGAAGACTCAGTGAAAATCTCCGAGAATGTTGCTAAAGATCACTGCTCCCACGCCCCGCACAATCGACTCTCACCTCTACGCTTAAAGATATGAATATGACAACTGGATCACGACCTCCTTATTTCGGCAAACCGGGGACTTCTATCGCTTCTGTTCTATTTTATCATCTGGACCGATGACAGTTATCATATATTAAAAATTTTCAGAGTCAAAGGCCTCTGTAATTGTGTTTAGTAGATATATCACAACACCCCCCCCTCGTCTCATCCCGACAAATTTTCTGTTGTGCTCATATGTTAAATTTCTAGCGTGGAGATAATGAAGCTTTGCAATAACAAATCAGCCTGCACGCTGGCATACATTCCGACACCGAATATAATAACATAAATTCACTGAATCGTGCTACAACCCCAACTACATCAACTATGACCCACAATGGGCAACACCCTGAACAGGACGATTTTAGGTGCTTTTGAGTGGTTTCTTGAGCAAAATGAACAAGGCAATCCTGCAAATTGATGAGAAGTTATAATGATCGAATTCTGCTCAAGTCTCCCACGCCTGGTCTGTTAGGACACCCTCAACAACAAAAGAAAAAACATGAGATGGACCACGAACGCATATGTATATCATTGTCCATGAAGACCATTACTCGACCAAGACCACATCACAAGACTCAGGAAAAAAACTATGAAGAGAAACTGTGTGCTTACGAGAAGAGCTCAGAGGCGAGAGGATGGTAGTCTGGCAACAATCAAACACACACGAAAGGGTAATAACCGGTGCAATCAAGTTCATTTCTATGGGGATTGGAATCACAGAGGGATATACACAGCCAGTCGCGAATCACACATTCTGACACCACATACACTCTGTCGCTATTTTCCGACACCTGTTAAATCTACAAAATATAAAAGAAAATAGCCCCTGAAGTATGTAACGACCTAACAAGGCCTAACAAATACTAATAGTAGAGGCGTACAAATATCTATGTGCAGAGTAAGAGCAATTTTTTCCCATCTTGCCATTGTATTTTAAAATTAGATTTGGTGAATGATTATGATTTTTAGTGAAAATATAAAAAAAGTGGACAATGAATTCTTGAAGTGTCATTGGGACACCCCCCCATTCTATGTACTGTCTGCGAGTGCACTTTGCATAAGAAATTCTTCATTTATGTTATCAAGTCTATTTTTTCTTTGGCGTGCTACCTTGTTTCACTACGAACGCGCCTCTAACCAGACAAAATAAGCACTTTTCAAACGGTTTTTTTGCATTGTTATAGAAGCACAGAGCGCCACGTGAGTATACACATACAATAAAATGATTTTCTGAGCGGCTCTGGAAATCCTAAGCAATCTGCCACAGGCTTAACTCAGATCTAGACTATATCCTGAAGAAAAATTTTGCGTTTCTCTAATTTCCCACTTTCTTGGGCTCATATATGTCTGAAGTTATTCACTGAACAAAAGCTTTTGGAATACAACTATTCAACGTTACAAATGCCATAGAGATTGAGAAGGTAAACTTCATCATATTCAAGGAAATTTTTTATTTGGCAGCTTTTCTGGGATTTTTGTTTCCGACTCAGATAAAGTGTCATCATTGTATACTCTACGCGGTCCTAGTAACAACCGTGTCCCTTGCAACAACCCTTTAGACGCTCCATATGCCTGATAGAGTTTCTGGTCAATACTCTCTCTGCTGCATGTACTACTGCTAAAAGCACATAGAGTCAAAGTTATAGGACGGCACGATCCGAATCGTGAAGATAGGCAGATATGTTCAGTAGGAGGAAAAACTTTCCATTTGCAATGACTAATTGTACTTGCGCTTGAAAAGAAAAGAAATGTTTATTCATTCACCGGCAGCACGTTCAAGGTCAATTTGCCCTACAATTTGGCCCCCGCCTCCTGTTTATAGCTTTGTTCTTTAAACTCTAGTAATATGCGGGGTGAGAGACATCACGGAAACCATATATCTCCCCGAAAATTAAATAATATAAGGGTTATACCCAATTGCCAAAAAAAATAGTAGAGGGTTTTAGGTGGAGACATAACGCCTCCACCGCCCGAAAATCACTTATACTATTCGATCCAAATCGAAATTAACCGCACACAACAGCTAATGACTATGATTTGTTTTTTGATCGTTGACCTCGAGTTTTGGCCGGTAGTTTACATGCAAAATTGTCCCAGGAGCGCTAGGCTCAGGACGAAGACTGTTACGCCTGCACGTCGGTACATAATCACTGGGTCTTTTTTAAGTTCTAAGAATTAGAATCGGAAGATCGAGAAAGGGAAAATCACTCTTAAAAAGAGTCCATTTCTCAAGCGCTATAGTGAGCGGACACGCCCAACATCTCACTAGCTAACCCTCGCCACAGGAATCTGGTCATTTGGCAGAAGGAACGTTAGCGTTGAAGAGGGTAGCACCGGAGCCGCATCAACGCGGAAATCAAGGGGCGAGGAAAGAGTCTCATCTCTCAGGTTTTGGGCCATTTTCATGGCTTTATCTCACCAGGAAGGTCTTTGAGGGCGTGACGAGCCCTTTGAAAACGGCCTTTTGCATGATATAGGGGCAGATGCGGGGACCAAAATGGGAAGTTGAATTGTTCTGGTTGGTTCTAACTCCATTTTGCGCGAATTTTGGCACGTCAACTCGAAATGCAAAAATTTGTTACCACGAGGAATCGAACTAGGGACCTCCTTTTCTGGTATTCAGAGGGCCGTTCAGGAAAAATTGAACATGGTTCTGTGGTTCCCGCATCTGCCCCTATATCATGCAAAAGACCGTTTTCAAAAAGCTTGTCACGCCCTGAAAGACCTTCCTGGTCAGCGTCACCCTGCACCCTCTACCTTATAGACAAACCGTGGGATCAGCCCGACTAGTAGGAGGGATTACCGAGGGAAATTGTAAAGTCCGTACCGCTCCATCTTGAGGTCGCAAAACTGCGCGGTTAGGGCGCTAATCCTTACGGGCCGGCAACCATCGACCCAAGTTCCAACGCTTCCCACCCACCGCGAGAGGTGGTGAGATCAGCGTGCATTGATGAGAGATCAGCGTGCTCTCTCAAACGACGTGCTCTCTCGCGTATTTTGTCTTCTTTGACCGCCCTTTCTCGCATCGTACCACTCCGCCCAGAGTCAACCCTGCGTTGCGCAGTTCGCAACGGCACGTTGAGAGATCCTCAACGCACGCTGTATGGGCGGAGACGCAGACGGCTCGAGCATGCGAGTGTGAATGTTCGCGCGAGAGAACGTGTCTAATCGGGCGAAACTGCGCAACGTGGCCGTTGAGAACTGCGCAACGCAGGGTTGACTCTGCTCCACCCATATGAAGATACGCCTTAAGGAATCTTCCACGGAAAAAGCTCCGCCTCCATTACCACAGAAAAACGATACCTTAGGCCCCTAGCCTCATGAGCATAGCAAAAAGAACGGAACATAAGCGTTAGTTTCGATAATACTAATCCTACACACAAGACAAAATGATCACTCTTTCCGTGGAAGATTCCTTTAAGGTATCGTTTTCTGTGGTAATGAGGGCGGAGCTTTTTCCGTGGAAGATTCCTTTAATTTTAGCGTTTCGAAAGACTCCTATTTCTCATTCCATTAAGGTGTTATGCAGCTAAGGGTATCGCCTACAAAGCGCTGATAGGCTACCAGTTCAATCAGCTAGTTTTGCGCTTCAAATACTACATCGCTGCCTGTCTATAGCGACTTCGCGTCTGTACATGCTGACGCCTGGTGAAGCACTATTCCTGTCGTGGAGTAGTAGTAACAAGTGCCGTAAACCGAAAAAGTAATAAAGATAATGAAAAATATATTTCATTAATTTCAATAATCAAGTTCTTTAATAAATGGCACTGCCTGAATAATTGAAAAAAATATATTTATAAAGAGAAGAACTCGTGGAGATTATGTTGTGTGCTTGCCCCAAATGAAGACTTATAATATTTGCCAATCATACTAAATCCAAATATAACACCAGGAGTTCCTGTGTTTCCCCCTCCGAAAAAAATATATCAGTAGAACATGTGCACAAACATACTATAGTTTAACCACTTGGTCGACATAAGCTTTGCTTCTCAGACAATAAATTGAAAAAAAAAAAAGGGAAAGTTCAAAAATAGATGAAATCGCGTGTATTGGCACAAGATTGACACGAGACTGGCGCTAAATACCAAAAAGAAAATAAGATAATATATATAGCCACCGCAATTTTTGTTATAAAAGCTCTCAAAGGACAAGAGAGAATACTATTAAAAAATAAAAATGAATAACATAATAAGGGTATTTAGGCCAGCTATAAGTACAAATTGTGCAACACAAAACCTCAAAATTGACACACATGAGCGATTAAAACAGCCTTCCTTTTTTTTGTGAATCATCGATTATTTCCAAAATAAAACGCTCTCGCAGAACAAGTATCGCTCAAAAAATAAAATACGAATAATGTTGTACACTGTCTAATATGCATGGTGTCTTGTTTTCGCTTATACGAGGAAACACAGGACCCGCTTGGGACGAATATAAATAATAATGGCCAATCGAAATAAACGGGGCAAAGCACACAACAAAACCCAAAAATCAAAAATAATAAAAACCCTCTTCAATTTATCAAAACATGCAAACTACTGCATTTTAATTAAAGAACTGATTATTGAATATATGCACCGCAAGCGTTGAGTATAATCAGCGAATGCGGGATGATAAAAAACTATTTCGCT
The DNA here is from genome assembly GCA_036418205.1 of Ostertagia ostertagi. Classification (NCBI taxonomy): domain Eukaryota; kingdom Metazoa; phylum Nematoda; class Chromadorea; order Rhabditida; family Trichostrongylidae; genus Ostertagia; species Ostertagia ostertagi. The sequence goes on from MU868517.1 coordinate 22,474, forward strand.
CCTAGCGGGCGAAATGCGGCCTTCATCCTCGGACTTGATACACTGACATAAAAACCAGAAAGACCGCTTCACATGAACGTCTCAAACAAACCATGTCTCACAAAATAATAAATTAGAAGGCAAACTCTGATTGAACTGGTGGCGATACAGCGCTTTGTCGGGATAAGCTTAAGCCTGCATAACGACATGAAATAGGAAGGAAAGGAAACGCTAAAATTAAAGGATGTCCACAAAAAGCTCCGAGTTACACAGGAACATAAATAAACAATAATAAGCATATATATAAGTAGTGTTTGAAATTATCAACACTCGCGCTTATGTCATAAAGCTAGAATAATATTGGCAGCGGGCTTTTCCCGCTGAAAGATTCCTTATAAGCGCTTACTCCTTCAAATATCTACATAGAACAAAATACACACTATGAAAATAATATACTCAACAAAAACCTTGCGCAAATTCCGCTCGAATTAAGACACGCCTCTCGCGGAGAACTATTCACACATCGAATGCTCGAGCCGTCTGTCGTCCCCCCCATACAGAAGATAAGCCGTTCGGGTATCTATTCTCTAAGTGCGTAGCGACTGTCGCAAACGCAGGGTTGACTCTGGTCGATGGGTACGTGGCGAGAAAGGGCGGTCAAGAAAAAATAGACACGTCGCTGGAGAGACAACGCTGATCCTGACACTAGAAACGCTGATTCGATAATCTCGCAGTGGGTGGAAGCTGATCTAGTGGTCATTATGGCAGGCCGTAGGATTACGTCGCTAAGCGCGCAGCTTTGCGACGATGGAGCGGTGCGACTTTACAACATTTCCTCCTGGTTACTCCTACTAGTCGGGCTGATCCCACGGTTTGTCTATAAGGTAGAGGGTGGGCAGGGCTGACCAGGAAGGTCTTTCAGGGCGTGACAAGCTTTTTGAAAACGGTCTTTTGCATGATATAGGGGCAGATGCGGGAACCACAGAACCATGTTCAATTTTTCCTGAACGGCCCTCTGAATACCAGAAAAGGAGGTCCCTAGTTCGATTCCTCGGGGGGGGGGGGGGGGGGGGGGGGGGGGGGGGGGGGGGGGGGGGGGGGGGGGGGGGGGGGGGGGGGGGGGGGGGGGGGGGGGGGGGGGGGGGGGGGGGGGAAAGCATTCGAGTTGAACGTTGTAAATTATGCTAAACGAAGTTAGAACGAACAGCACAATCAGAACTTCTGTGGTCCCCGCATCTGCCCCTATATCATGCAAAAGGCCGTTTTCAAAGGGCTCGTCACGCCCTCAAAGACCTTCCTGGTGAGATAAAGCCATGAAAATGGCCCAAAACCTGAGAGATGAGACTCTTTCCTCGCCCCTTGATTTCCGCGTTGATGCGGCTCCGGTGCTACCCTCTTCAACGCTAACGTTCCTTCTGCCAAATGACCAGATTCCTGTGGCGAGGGTTAGCTAGTGGTTGGGCGTGCCGCACGTGCGCATTCTGAGGAAGGTCTTTTAAGACGGTGAGTTCCCTTTCTCGACTTCACGTCTAATCGGGCGACTTAAAAAAGACGCTAGTGCATTACCTCCGTAGGCGAAGAGTTTCGTCCATGACCTAGCGCTCCTATGACAATTTTTCCATGTAAACTACGGCCAAAAACAGCAGTCAACGATCAAACAACAAATCATATCATAGTTGGTCGTTAATTTGGTTTTGTGATCGAATAAAGGTGATTTTCGGTGGTGGAGGGTTTAAGTTCTAAAAAGCCCTACTATGCAATGATAACTCCCCTTGTTGTGTATTAATTCGGGTGGATAGATGGGTTCCGTGATATGTCTCTGCCGCATATGATCTTTTAGAGTTAAAGAAGCAAAGATATACAATCAGGAGGCTGGGGCCATAACTTGAGGGCAAATTGAACCTTGAACGTGCTGTGGTGAATGGATAGAACCTTCTTGGTCTGTTTCAAGCGCAAGTACAATACAATTTGCAAAGGAAGTTTTCCCCTACTGAACATATCTGCCTATCTGCCACGACTGTGATCGTGCCGGTTACCTATACTTTGGAGCTCTAATGTGTTTTAGGAGGTTACCATGCAGGCTAGATGAGGATTTGAACAGGTAAACCTCTCAGGATAATGGAGCGCTTAAAGGGTTGTTGCAGGACACGGTTGTTACAGGACACTGCGTAGAGTATAAAACTGATGACCACTTTATCTGAGCGGAACAAAAATTGCCAGAAAAAGGGCAAAAAAAATTTCCTTGAAATGTGAAGTTTTCCCGTTCTCTTCCCCCCTCCCCTCTCTATGGCATTTGTAACGTTGAATAGTTGTATTCCAAAAGCTTTTGTTCAGTGAATAACTTCAGACATATATGAGCCCAAGAAAGTGGGAAATTAGAGAAACGCAAAATTTTTCTTCAGTGAGAATCGAACTATAAGCCCTGGTTCCACATTCTTTGCTTTCAGAGCCGTCAGAAAAGATCTATTTTATGTATGTTGTAGCTCACTGCGATTGTGCTTGTATAACATGCAAAAAACTGTTCTGAAAAGTGCTTTATGTCCTGAAAGGCCTTCCTAGTGAGAACAAGGAGCAGCCAAAGAAAATAGACAACATAAAGAGAATCTATGCAAATGCACCTCGCATGGCAGTAATGTTGTCCTAATGACACTTCAAGAATTCTTTCCACTTTTTCTTTTTCATACTTTTTTCACTAAAAAATCATAATCATTTCACAAAATCTCATTATTTTAAAATACAAATTTGCAGAGAGGAAAAAATGTGCTCTTATCTGACATAGATATTGTTATGGCTCTGACATAGATATTGTTAGGGCCTTGTTGGCTCGGTGACATGACTTCAGGGGCGTATTCGAGTAGGAACAGAATAACAGGAGAATAGCGAAGAGTGTAATGTGGTGTTCAAAGGATTGCTTGATTCGCGCTGCCTGGTTTGTGGGGAGAGCCCTCTGTTGATTCCAATCCACCCTAGAATGAACTTGATTGGCACCTGCGTTAGTACCATTCCTCTCTTATCTCCCAACTCTACCACTCCTTCGCCGTCTGATGAGCTCTCGTCTGAACACCAGTTGTCTTCTTCGTCATGTAGCTGACTTGAATCTTCAGTAATGGTCTTCATGGACCAATGATACATATGGCGCTTCGTGGTCCTCTCATGTGAGTTCGGTGTGACCTAACAGACCAGGCGTGGGAGACTTGAGCAGAATTCGATCATTATAACTTCTCATCAAATTTGCAGGATTGCCTTGTTCATTTTGCTCAAGAAACCACTCAAAAGCCACCTGAAAATCGTGTCCTGTTCAGGTGTTCTGCCCCATTGTGGGTCATGTTTTATGAATTTGGTTAGCAGGGTTCTGAATACAGGAAAATGTTAAGCATCGTAATATGCCAAGCGTGCGCTGAATTTGTTATTGGCAGCTTCATTATTCACCTAGGAATTCAACATAGTGAGCAGGCAACAGAAATTTGTTACATGACAGGGGGGGATATGACCCAAAGCAACAATTACGCTTGACTCTGAAATTTTTTATATATACTCTGTACACACAATCGGTCGCAGTGTTAAAATAACAGGATAGTGAAGACCGAAATCAGGAGAAAACCATTTCAAATCAATGTCACCAAGCGTAGGGAGCGAAATCAATGCGCTGAACATGTAGAACATTCTCGGAGATTTTCACTGAGTCTTCATATCAGTGAGGAATAAATTGAATTCTTGTAGGACATTAGAGACTAGATGCATTTGAAATGCACCAACGAAATCACATCAGGACATTTACTGGGAAAATCCTCGGCATGCCCTATTTGAGAAGTTCTAGGAATCATTGCATTAGGATATTTTTACTTCCTCTCTTTGCTGTCATTTACCAATTGCACAAAACACGAAAAATTTCAATACACACATATTTTTCATTTACTTTTCCTCATCTGCATTGGTTAAGCCCATATGAAATTTGGTGTTCGTCTTACGGCTCATAATCTGTAAATGGCAGACTCCTGTATTGTTCACTGAAATTTACAGAAAATATTAAAATTGCTCCTAAATCTAAATTGAGTCTTCTTCTAATTGTTATGAACAATTTCAGGCTAATATTCACAAGTCAAAAATTTTCTTTTTTTTCTTCGAATTTTCAAGCAACTATACAAAACTTAGAACATATGGGGTTCAGGCCACCAGCTGCACTAGAAAATTATTCCGAAACAGATAAAGCTAATATTTTATTCAAGAAAAAACGTGAAGATCCTTATGTACCTTAACTGATCGTTAACAGGATTTCCAAGCAAGTCTCAGAGGTCGAAGAACTGCCAGCATATTGAGTGACATAAGCAAACTTCAGAATTAAAGAATAATGGATAAACAACATAAGCATGAAAGGTTTAGCGCAAAAAGGAAGGTTTCGTTCGGCTCTTGGTCGACGTAGTGAATAGGAATGAAGTGTGAAGATATTCGATCAAGATAACGACGACGAAGAAGGCTGAGACGCGTGTGGTGGGAATTGGCAAAAGAACGAGATGCCAGAGAGTCTTAATTGCTTTTGCGGTAACTACTAGAGGCCAGTAAATTGTTTGATATCCGTTACTAAGATTGTTATGGGCTCTAAGAAGCCACATTAATCTGATTGAAAGTCTCGCTAAAAGTGTTCTGTCCGAGTCATACAAGTCTTCGCACCTTGCGATTTGCCTCCTAGGTAAATGAATAATAGATAGCTTGACAATCATCAGAGGCATGGATAATGGCGTGAGACCCGTAAAATACCCCTGGGAGTGATGCTTGCAACACTTCGATCTATCTATTTACAAACAATTCCTTCAAGCTGGCGCTGCACAGCCTCAGGGCAACATTAGTTTCGTTAATTACTCTGCCTGTTGCCACTCATAAAAACAATTCGATATAACTACGGCGTAGTTATTAAGGCTCATAGCCTCAAGAAAAAATTGAAAAATTTCTAACAAACAAACTAGCCAATAATTGTATGCAAGTTACGAGCTGCAAAACATTAGAGTCGTAAGCATACTGGTGGCCATTGCTAGAATGAAAACATGCTACAATATAGCTAATTAATATGAATTAACACACTACAAAGACAAAGCGCAACAAATGGATAAACAAGTGATCCCAGAATTCAAAGTTATTTTTCAGAAATCAGTATGAGGAAGTAGAAAAAACAAGCTTTGCAGGCCATCCAACTGACGATATAATTATTAGGTCTCCAATATTTCACTTTTATGCTGAGTTAAGAAGCAACAAAGAAATATCGTTGCCAAACGCTTAATATACAAAAAAAACCATAAAAATGTGTTGAAAAACTAGCAACAAAAACAGCCGCACTATATGCAAAAGTAAACTGCTTGGAGCAGAAAATTGCAAAAAATTCGATGCGCATCAACTTAGTCCGAACGGCTAATTTTAATTCAGTCACAAAGTTACTTGATGATGATACAGAGAAAGGGAAGAAAAGAAAGACATTTTGCTCATGCCGCACGTCAGCGATTTTTTGGCGCACAGCCTGCTAACGAGCAAGAGTCCTGTATCAGATTTTTTTCTAAAATGCCCCTCCATGTCTTGATAGACACAAGCCTTCCTTCATTGTCCTCACCGGTTCCAGAATATGACGCGATCTGCTATCACTGGCGCACTTCAGGAGACTACTGCCTTATTTTCGGCTAAGGCTGTCAAACACAACTCTTTGGTCGTCGGTATGGATAGGTTCGCGAGAGAATGAGCCTGAGTATGCAAATACACTCGATTGACGACCGCCTTTCCGGATTGTAGATGACGCCAAGAAAAACAGCTTAAAGGAATCTTGCGCGGAAAATTCTTGCACTCTTTCCTAACATGAATATGTCAGTTGTGATCACTGGAAATAGCACACAAAGTTATGGACCATCGAAGGACCAGGAGGCAGAGCCAGGCGAGGCATGGAAAGAAGACGGCGTTTGGCCGGCTACGTACCAGGCGACGCAATGAGAGAATCGGGTTAAAGCGCGCGATTTCGGAGAGTGGAGACAAATCGATCGATGGAATAGGATGGAGTAGAAGTGTAAGATGTGAATGCAACGAAGCAGAAGGCCAGAAAGAGCTTCTAGTGAATGCACTCCAAGAACCAAGTTTGAGCATCCCCGTCGCCAGCATTCGTGAAAGACGTCCGTGGGCAATTCGAACGCGTAGCAGCCTTTTCGAGTTTTCGAATTTCTAATCAAAACGAAAGCAATACTTCAGTTCTTTTCACTATTATCGTGGATAATGAGTCTCAAGCCAGTGATTTATGGCTGAAATAGAATCATGATTTTTCCGCGCAAGATTCCTTTAAGGTCATGCCAGTCACACCGTGCTACCTGATCATCTTGCGAAAAAACATATAAAGAAGCAAATTTTGTATTCTGAAGAATGAGTACCTCGACGAATCGAACAAATCGAAAACTTCCTGTTATATAAATATCTGGATTTTTCTCAGGCTACTTGTTATGTATGGTTGCCACAGATAGATATCAATAATTTCACGGCGATTTTAGGTTTTAGGTTCGCTACTAATTATACTCTAGCAATTTTGAGAATTTCTTTCTCCATTTTCACAGCGATATTTTCAATGACAGTAGGTGTAGGTGTTCGAATTTTTTTTGTCGTGGTAAGTGAATGTTCATGCCGTTAGGGTTGATCAGCTCGTCTGACAATGAGATGCACTCGACTTCTGTGTTCAGAACCGTAGAAACATGCGAGAAGGGCCCTAGTTCTAAAATGAGCGCATCAATCGCTATTGAGGCAGCGATCCTAATCTTCCAGACGAGCTTTCCAACAGCAAAGCGGCTCTGGAGTGTGGGAGGGCTTTGCTGACATGGGAGAATCTTGCTGATGAAGTTTCACGGTCTCTTCAGCAATTTTACAACCTTGCTAGAAGCAATTCATCTGAAAGCCTGGCTCACCAAGGAGTTTGTTTTTGAGAATTAGTTATTTCCTTGTGAAAGATGGTCGTCTTTCGGAGCATTCTATCTTCTAATAGCGAAGAATCGACAATGTTCTTGATCCGTTGTGAATATCTTTGTGGTTTTTCTGCCCATGGTTACTTTCTGTCATTTTCGAGTTGTGACGCTTCGTTCAACCACAGCTGATTGGAGCTCTTACTAGCTCTCGTTAGTAAAAAATTCTGGAAACACTTGAGGCTCGTGAGAGTATCCACTCTATCCCGGAGAAGTGGAGGGTCTACATCGAACAACATCAGGACAAAAATCCTATCTCAATAAATAGATCTCACAGAAATTCCAAACATCGTACCTATTTTGCACTAACCATCCGTACTAGAATTAGCTCAGAAAACAAGTGGAAATGTTTTGTATGACATAAACGTTCCCAAAAAATCATGGAATTCAATTTGCCTATCTACATGCAAGGTGTACAGGGGATGGCAATGGAAAAAGATATTCTATCTTTACAATTAGTGAAGGATCCCACGATAAGAATGAAGGTCAAAGAAGGGAAAATTGCCTAGTTGGGCGACAGAAGGACCTCTTTAGGGTGTGGACCGACGTTCAAATGGCAACAAAAGCTCGGTGATCCAGCCTTGCTCATTCTTGGCACAGTTGTGGTACCTCACGCCCGCCGACATAGCGAGAAAGCGTTGTCGTTGAAGAGGGCACGATGAGAGTCGCATCAATGCGGAAATCAACGGGCAAGGAAGGGGTCCCATTTCTCGGGTTCTGGGCCGTTTCTCATGGTTTTTCCTTCTTTCTTGTGTCACTCACCATCCTTACTTAATTTGGAATGGGTTGCCTTCTCATCGCAAATTCGGCCTTCGGATGAATTTTTTTCAAATCTGTGCTGAAAACGAATGCTTCTCTTAAGTTGTTACTGAACAGTACATTTCCTTTCATAAAAATTTCGAAAATTTCATAATGACATTTCAAGACGACCACCTCAAAAGAGTCTGCCACGAAGACTTGGTGCTCAAGTCGGGCTCCTGTGTGGTTCTTGGGGGTCATTACTACACTACCCGGAAATGCCGGTCGATCAAGAGTGGTTTTGCATATTCAGGGCTCCATTCTCTCGCGAACTATCCACTAACGACGATCCAAGAAGTTGTGTGTTGCAGCCTTAGGCCGAAATAAGTGCAGTAGGTCTCCTTGAAGTGGCCGCTATAGCAGATCGCGTCATATTCTGGAACCGGTGAGGACAATGAAAGAAGGCTTGTGTCTATCAAGACATGGAGGGGCATTTTAGAAAAAAATCTGATACAGGACTCTTGCTCGTTAGCAGGCTGTGCGCCAAAAAATCGCTGACGTGCGGCATGAGCAAAATGTCTTTCTTTTCTTCCCTTTCTCTGTATCATCATCAAGTAACTTTGTGACTGAATTAAAATTAGCCGTTCGGACTAAGTTGATGCGCATCGAATTTTTTGCAATTTTCTGCTCCAAGCAGTTTACTTTTGCATATAGTGCGGCTGTTTTTGTTGCTAGTTTTTCAACACATTTTTATGGTTTTTTTTTGTATATTAAGCGTTTGGCAACGATATTTCTTTGTTGCTTCTTAACTCAGCATAAAAGTGAAATATTGGAGACCTAATAATTATATCGTCAGTTGGATGGCCTGCAAAGCTTGTTTTTTCTACTTCCTCATACTGATTTCTGAAAAATAACTTTGAATTCTGGGATCACTTGTTTATCCATTTGTTGCGCTTTGTCTTTGTAGTGTGTTAATTCATATTAATTAGCTATATTGTAGCATGTTTTTTTCATTCTAGCAATGGCCAGCAGGATGCTTACGACTCTAATGTTTTGCAGCTCGTAACTTGCATACAATTATTGGCTAGTTTGTTTGTTAGAAATTTTTCAATTTTTTCTTGAGGCTATGAGCCTTAATAACTACGCCGTAGTTATATCGAATTGTTTTTATGAGTGGCAACAGGCAGAGTAATTAACGAAACTAATGTTGCCCTGAGGCTGTGCAGCGCCAGCTTGAAGGAATTGTTTGTAAATAGATAGATCGAAGTGTTGCAAGCATCACTCCCAGGGGTATTTTACGGGTCTCACGCCATTATCCATGCCTCTGATGATTGTCAAGCTATCTATTATTCATTTACCTAGGAGGCAAATCGCAAGGTGCGAAGACTTGTATGACTCGGACAGAACACTTTTAGCGAGACTTTCAATCAGATTAATGTGGCTTCTTAGAGCCCATAACAATCTTAGTAACGGATATCAAACAATTTACTGGCCTCTAGTAGTTACCGCAAAAGCAATTAAGACTCTCTGGCATCTCGTTCTTTTGCCAATTCCACCACACGCGTCTCAGCCTTCTTCGTCGTCGTTATCTTGATCGAATATCTTCACACTTCATTCTATTCACTACGTCGACCAAGAGCCGAACGAAACCTTCCTTTTTGCGCTAAACCTTTCATGCTTATGCTGTTTATCCATTATTCTTTAATTCTGAAGGTTTGCTTATGTCACTCAATATGCTGGCAGTTCTTCGACCTCTGAGACTTGCTTGGAAAATCCTGTTAACGATCAGTTAAGGTACATAAGGATCTTCACGTTTTTTCTTGAATAAAATATTAGCTTTATCAGTTTCGGAATAATTTTCTAGTGCAGCTGGTGGCCTGAACCCCATATGTTCTAAGTTTTGTATAGTTGCTTGAAAATTCGAAGAAAAAAAAGAAAATTTTTGACTTGTGAATATTAGCCTGAAATTGTTCATAACAATTAGAAGAAGACTCAATTTAGATTTAGGAGGCAATTTTAATATTTTCTGTAAATTTCAGTGAACAATACAAGAGTCTGCCATTCACTGATTATGAGCCGTAAGACGAACATCAAATTTCATATGGGCTTAACCAATGCAGATGAGGAAAAGTAAATGAAAAATATGTGTGTATTGAAAATTGTCGTGTTTTGTGCAATTGGTAAATGACAGCAAAGGGAGGAAGTAAAAATATCCTAATGCAATGATTCCTAGAACTTCTCAAATAGGGCATGCCGAGGATTTTCCCAGTAAATGTCCTGATGTGATTTCGTTGGTGCATTTCAAATGCATCTAGTCTCTAATGTCCTACAAGAATTCAATTTATTCCTCACTGATATGAAGACTCAGTGAAAATCTCCGAGAATGTTCTCCATGTTCAGCGCCATTGATTTCGCTCCCTACGCTTGGTGAACATTGATTTGAAATGGTTTTCTCCTGATTTCGGTCTTCACTATCCTTCTGTCTATTTTACACTGGACCGATGTGTGTATCAGGTATATATAAAAAATTTCAGAGTCAAGCCTGTAATTGTTGCTTTGTGTGTCTTATCCCCCCCCCCCCTGTTCATGGACAGATTTTCTGTTGCTGCTCACTATGTTGAAATCTCCTAGCGTGGAGATAATGATGCTTCCAATAACAAATTCAGCCTGCCACGCTTGGCATAATTTCGATGGCGTAACAATTCCTGATTTACTGAATCCTGCTACACCCAAATTCATGACATGACCCACAATGGGGCAGAATACCTGAACAGGACACGATTTTCAGGCGGCTTTTGAGTGGTTTCTTGAGCAAAATAAACAAGGCAATCCCTGCAAATTGATGAGAAGTTATAATGATCGAATTCTGCTCAGGTCTCCTACGCCTGGTCTGTTAGGTGACACCGAACTCATATGAGAGGACCACAAAGCGCCATATGTATTCATTGGTCCATGAAGACCATTACTGAAGATTCAAGTCAGCTACATGACGAAGAAGACAACTGGTGTTCAGACGAGAGCTCAGACGGCGAAGGAGTGGTAGAGTTGGGAGATAAGAGAGGAATGGCACTAACGCAGGTGCCAATCAAGTTCATTCTAGGGTGGACTGGAATCAACAAAGGGCTCCTATGCCGTCCCCACAAACCAGCAGGTCGCGAAATCGGCACATTCCTTGAAACCACATTACACTCTTCGCTATTCTCCTGTTATTCTATTCCTACTCGAATACGCCCCTGAATTCATGTCACCGAGCCAACAAGGCCCTGAACAATATCTATGTCAGAGTGAGAGCAATTTTTTCCTCTCTGCAAATTTGTATTTTGAAATGAGATTTTGTGAAATATAATTTTTTAGTGAAAAAAGTATGAAAAAGAAAAAGTGGAAAGAATTTTTGAAGTGTCATTAGGACAACATTCTATATACTGCCATGCGAGGTGCATTTGCATAGAATTCTCTTTATGTTGTCTATGTTCCTTTGGCTGCTCCTTGTTCTCACCACGAAGGCCTTTCAGGACATAAAGCACCTTTAAGAACGGTTTTTGGCATGTTATAGAAGCATACGCAGTGAACATAAAACATACATAGAATAATCTTTTTCTGAGCGGCTCTGGAAATGCTAAAAAATGTGGAAACCAGGGCTTATGGTTCGATCTCACTGAAGACAAATTTTTGCATTTCTCTGATTTCCACTTTCTTGGGCTCATATATGTCTGAAGTTATTCAGTGAACAAAAGCTTTTGGAATGCAACTATTCAACTTACAAATGCTGTAGAGATTAGAAATGGGAAAACTTCACTTCTCAAGGAAAATTTTTTGCCCTTTTTCTGGCAATTTTTGTTCCGCTCAGAAAAAATGGTCATCAGTTTTATGCTCCACGCAGGTGTCCCTGTAACATGCAACAACCCTTTTCGAAAAGCGCTCCATATCCTGAGAGACTTTCCTGGTCAAACCTCTCTAGTTGCATGGTAAGCTGCTAAAAGCAAATATAGCTCAACGTTATAGGGTAACGTGCACGATCATAGTCGTGGCAGATAGGCAGATATGTTCAGTAGGAGGGGAAAACTTTCTTTGCAAGTTGTATTGTACTTGCGCTTGAAACAGACCAGGAAGGTTCTATCCATTTTCCGCAGCGCGTTCAAGGTTCAACTTGGCCTCAAGTTATGACCCCAGCCTCCTGATTTATTGCTTTGCTTCTTTACTCCAGATCTTGCGGCAGGGAGACAAATCACGGAAACCCATCTATCACCCGAAATTAAATACCTGACTAAGGGTTATCATTGCATAGTAGGGGTTTTAGGGAACTCAACCCTTCACCACAGAAAATCACCTTGTATTCGATCACAAACCAAATTAACGCGCCAACAGCTATGAAATATGACTGGTTTGTTTGATCGTTGACTGCTGTTTTTGGCCGTAGTTTACATGGAAAAATTGTCATAGGAGCGCTAGGTCATGGACGAAACTCTTCGCCTACGGAGGTAATTGCCACTGGTCTTTTTAAGTCTACGATTAGATCGAAAGTCGAGAAAGGGGAAAGTCACCTAATAAAAGGAGAGGCGGGCCTCCTAGCCTCCTTCCTCGCGGCGCTATCGGCGCGGCACGCCCACCGACTGGCTAACCACTCGCCGCAGGTCTCTAGCCGTTTAGCAGAGAGAGCGTTAGCGTTGAAGAGGGCAGCACCGATGAGAGTCGCATCAATGCGGAAATCAACGGGCAAGGAAGGACTCTCATTTCAGGTTTTGGGCTATTTTCATGGTTTCATCTCAGCACCACTGCCCACCCTCTACCTTAAAGGCAAACCGCAGCATTAGCCCGATTAGTAGGAGGGATACCACGAGGGAAATTGTAAGGTCCGTACCGTTCCATCTTGGTCGCAAAAGCTGCGTGGCTAGGACGCTAATCCTAACGGCCTGCAACCGACCACAGTTCCAACGCTTTCCACCCACTGCGAGAGCTATCGAGATCAGCGTGTATTGATGAGAGATCAGCGTTCTCTCTCAAGCGACGTGCTATTTCGCGCATTTTGTCTTCTTTGACCGCCCTTTCTCGCCATCGTCCACCATCATCCGACCATATTGAAGGTTAAGGCCTTAAAGGAATCTTCCGCGGAAAAAGCTCCGCCTCCATTACCACAGAAAAACGATACCTTAGGCCCCTAGCCTCATGAGCATAGCAAAAAGAACGGAACATAAGCGTTAGTTTCGATAATACTAATCCTACACACAAGACAAAATGATCACTCTTTCCGTGGAAGATTCCTTTAAGGTATCGTTTTCTGTGGTAATGAGGGCGGAGCTTTTTCCGTGGAAGATTCCTTTAATTTTAGCGTTTCCGAAACTTCTACTGTATTTCTTCCCATTCAGGTCGTTTGCAGCTAAGCTGTCCCTACAAAACACTGATAGCATCAGTTTAACCGGAGTTTGCCTTCAATACTATACGCTGCCTTCTAATAGCAACTCTGTCACTGTACATCAGCTGACGCAATGGTGCCTTTCCTGTCGTGGTATCGGCTAGTACATATGCGCCGGGATGAGGGCCGATTCTCCGCAGGAGCGCGAAAAATTTTTATCATCCCAGCATTCTTGTAATACCAACGCTTCTTTTTCATAATTTCAATACAGTTCTTTAATAAATGACATGAACTGCATTTGAATATAAAGGGTCGTTTTAAAGAGAAGAAACTCGTGGTTTGTTGTGTGCTTGCCCCAATTGACGCATTCTATTTTTGTCGATTTGCCATCGTTACTGAATCTTTCCCCAAGGAGTTCCTGTGCTTCCTCGTTATAAAGGAAAACAAGAAACATGGTATTGTAGACATGTGTACAACATTACTAGTTTACACATGGTCGACATACTAGTTCTGGAGGAGGTTTATTTGTGGAAATAACCGATGATTTCACAAAAAAGAGGAAGGCGTGCGGGAAGTGAGCGCAATAGTGTCAATTTTGATGAAGCTTGCATTGTGTTTGCACAATTTTGCCTCGAGCTGGCGCTAAATACCCTGAAAAGGCTTTGTTATGGCTTTAAGATCATTTCAGCCACTGCTGCAATTGTTGTTATAAAAGTGTCCGGCCTCTAACTATTTCCAGGTGGCGCATACACAGATGAGCCCATTTTTACTTATTTAGAAGGATTGTGGTAGCTAGGCATGCTGGGATCATCTAGGATTCATAGCTACCACTCAATAAAGAGCAACCAAGAATAATTACCAATACCAATAGTGATAATAGGAGTTATAGTTTTGATTTCGTTGAAAGAGGTTGTTTAGTTCCTAGCAACTACGTTTCAATAATATCTGTGCAAAGAATTTAGATGCAAAGTGGTTTTCAAATATTACGAATTTATATCCTGTAATGTCCTTGTTTTAAATTTATATTTTAATTCATAGCAGAGATCCTTGCATGTACCCCTGATTTTCATCTTGTCTGGAATAATTTTGATAAGATTTTTTCCTTGTCCATGTTGAGAGCTGTCATTCTTGAGAGATGGGCCACTTTTTTAAAAATGCTATAGTATTCTTAAAATGGTGGTGACTGCTGTAAAAATTTCGCGAGCTCTACAAAGAACATTTTTCATTTGTTTTCGCATCTATAGGGTAACTATCATTTTAATGCAGAACATGTATTTTCTGAAGTAATGCTTGAGTGTACATGAGTTGAGCATTACTTAATATGATTTCTATTATGCAGAGAATTTAAGCATCCATCCTCAGTAGATCTGCTAAGGGGAACCCATTAGCCCATTATTTTGCAAGGACGACGTCAAGCTTTGGCAAAACCTCAAATTTTGAGTTAAGTTGATGTGTAGGCTGAAGACCGTAAACGAACTGAAATGAACATCAGATGGAATAAAGTTCAAAAATGAAAGATCGACGACCGCAACGCTACAGAGCGGTGATTTTTCAAGCGTTCATTTCGATTTTTTGAGGCACACTTTCATCAAAAAAAATTACCTTAAATGGTTCGTATTTTTGTTCTCCGAGAAAGGTCACGTTTCAGAAATTCATGCACAAGTAGTTGCTGTTGAGCTAGAGACCGCACTGTTGAGTGAAAAGGTCACCTAAGAAAATATTTTCTCTTCTTCTTCTTCTTCTCCCTAGCGTTAGTCCCGCGCAGTCGCAGGGTCCGCTGTCTTTGTCAGTCGTCGCCACTTTAGTCTGTCCAGGGCGTCCTCTGCTGTGGCCATGACTTCACTTAGATCCTTCTTGATCACGTCTCTCCACCTCTTCTTTGGGGCTCCTCGCGGTCGCTTGCCTTGCACTTCGAAGTCCATCGCTGTTCTTATCGGATGATCCTGTGGCCTCCTTAGCACATGCCCATATCGTAGACGCTGTTCCCGTACCTTCAGCTGGACAGGGGCAGTCTGCATGACCGCTCTGAACATCTTCGTTTCTAACCCTGTCCAGCCGCGTCCAGCCGCAGGCCCACCTCAGCATCCTCATCTCAGCAGAGTGAAGCTGCCTTTCACTCACCAGCAAATGATAACTGGATGAATTCGTGTCTTCTGGCGCAGAGTACTCCAGTCCTGATTACGGTCATGCATGGAGAGCGAGAAGGCAAATCTCACTCCGTGACATTGTAGAATCAAAACTAGCGATAAACTGACACCGTTGAAATGTGAATGTAGAGCTGCCAAGTGGTACGTTCATGAAAACTTGGTTAAAAATCCGAGAAGGGGCACCCTCGTTCCCCTGTTGATTTCAAATTTGGACGAGTTAACCACGGCCGTGGGCGCTTCGGTGGCAGTTGCGAAAAATTATCTGTTGAAATTATTACTTTAATGTTTCACAAGAATGCTGGGTTGTGAACAAAACTTTCGCCCCAGGCGGGACTAGAACCCGCACCTCTCGCTTTCCGGGCAAGTGCGCTACCAGTTACGCTACCGGGGCACCATTTCATTCCAACTCAGCTTTTCATGGTATACGTACCATAGCTTTCAGCAGCATAGCTCTGCCGAGTCTCTTACAGTGGGCTTTCATTCGAAACAACCTCCGTAACACTTTTCAGAGAATCGTTTCGCAAATTTGGAGAGTGGATTCGAGATCAGCGTCCGAAAACACATCTCTGAGTATAGGTTTCATTACGGATGGCCACTTCGACTTGGTATCCTTCCCTTGTTAGTTTCCTCTATGTACGAGTTACGTGATTGATTTTGGATATCGTATTACTCCCACTGGAGCACAATCACCAGTTTTCCCGTGCGGTCACATAGCATAGTTTTCGGATATGCCCGAATTGACGGGAATCTCTTTCGGATCAACTGCCGATTGAGTTCTCGTTGGCATTTTGGCCAACAGGAGTCGTCCTACAAGGGACTCTAACTACATACTACACCACGTTCGATTTCAGCGCTAACCTATCTGATATAAAAGGGAGACGCAAAGGTAGCTCACTTTGACACAGTACATCTCGCGACGCAATACGCTGCCGTCTTCGAACTTGAGGTGCCGTAGAGCAATTTAGCAATTACGACCTCGTATTTGGCGTGATTCTCATCTCTCTCAGATATTATCAGCCAGCGCACCATACCACTGAACCGTCTCTGGAACATGCTCTTAAAGGAGCCCCCGGATCGGGATCACAAACTGTTCGTGTAATAAGCATAGCCACTTACGTGCGGCTGACACGAATTGACTAAAAAAGTGAAGAAAAAAACAGAGCCGCCAATCGAAGCTAAAATTAAGGCCTTGACCTCCAGTAAGATCAGATGTAGTATGAGAGAGACAAAACTATCAGAGAAGACAGAATACGCGAGAGAGCACGCCGTTCGAGAGCGCGTTGATCTCCACATCAAAAGCGCGTGGGTGGGTAGCGTTGCAGTAAGGGCCGATGCAGCACGTTAACGATTAGCGCCCTAGCGGGGGGGGGGCCATGACAGATACGGACACGACAGGGCTTGGCTTTGAAAACCTTGCTTGACTGCAATAGGATGTGCTGATGTTGCGTGAATCAAGATAATCTTAGAGTAACTATAACGTCATCAATTCGAAAGAGCGATACCACTGGATTGTTAACCACTTTTAACACGTTGACGACATTGTGCAGCGCATGCGCATCACACCTTGAGCACCGTGTGGGACCGTGTGCAGCGCATGCGCTGCACACACAAATTATTATTTTTTTTCGCGCATGCGCTACTTCTTTTCTAATTTTTTGCATCTATTCTATAGACTACACCATAATATGACTAGACACGGCGAGGTTCATTGAATGGTTGAATATGCTCCTTTTTAGCGAAGGTTTTCTAAGCCCTACGAATTTCCCAATTGTGTTCATTCCTAGTTTCCTTTATATTCTGATAATCTTGGTCATAAAAAAGAGCAGTAGAAGTAAGTACAGACCCACACATATAGCAAGACATATGTTTTTAGTGGAGCAACCGCGTCAAAAATAATTTTGAGGTTCACTACAGCAAAAGCAACTGAAACTTGCCTTTCATCGCCAGAAAACGTCAATTCGATCGATTTTTTACAGTTGTCCCTTCTGATAAGTTTGACACATCGAATATCATTCTAAACATTTTGTTGCATCCGAGTTTTGGGTATTTAAAGCTCAAAATTCACGGATTTGATGTGAGGCGGCGGCGCCTGCAAAATCGCCGTGGTCCCACGCGGCGCAAAAACCCAAAACGCGCGTTGTCGTCAACGTGTTAAAATAGGATAACCAAGGGAGACGGTCAATTCAATCGTCGGCTAGTGAGGTCACGCCGCTCACGCGGCGGGCGGCGTCGCGGCGATTTTTGTATGGGCTTGGCTTAACGGTCCTTGTCCATAAGTTGCTGGTGGGGTTAGACTGATAAGACCAAAGTTCCAGACATCAGTGAGCCAACAAGCGTCACCTTAAGATCTCCGCAGTTATTTAAGCCTCACAGAGCTTGTGCCATGTAAAGGTTGTCCTTTTGAACATAATGAGACTTCTTTATTAATCAACTGCCTGAATTGTTATCAGAGAGCGATAATCTGGCTAAATCGGAAAAATATTACGTTCCAAGACGCAGTGGAACGGTGAGGAAGGCAATAACATCAGTATGACAGAATAAGTTTGTAAATAATGGCAAAGGACAAGGATCCTGTATTTTAAGGGGCAGGTGATCATATACCGTGTTTCACGACTGGAAACTTCATCTAATCCTACATTCCCCAATGCTAGAACCCTGAATTCTAGCCACGGCCGACGTCGCATCGCGGGCTGCGGCGGCTGGCGCGGCGACCTAGCCATCGCCACGATTGAATCGTCACGCAAGGGAGGGGGGGGGGGGGTCGTTGTAGCGCGTCAGTTCAGTGTTTGCCATTAGCAGTAATTCTATTAATATTAGTATTATTAGACTAATACTATTGCCTACGATAGAACTATTAGTAGTTATTTCTTATGTTATTATAATAGTATTCTATATCTTTCAAAAGAATTTTAACACGCGAAAGCAAGCTGAAATTAGAAAGATGTCCAAGTGGCAGGACATGAAAGGCAGTTCTGCAAAGAGATTCACGCAACAAATCTGATATAC
>MU868517.1:59799-98440 GCA_036418205.1 Ostertagia ostertagi
ATCCAGCAACCCCAACTTGTTCAATCAGTTGTGCCGCAAGAGTAATTATTGTGTTAAGTTCAGGTACCATCCTTGCCTTAGGAATTGAAATTTCTTGGAAATGTAGAGGAATAGAGGCTTTCATGTGGAGACCCTTAGGAGTACTTTGTCAGTAATTTGAGCTGAGTGTTTTCGTGTTCGATTCCAACTTACTTCTACTTATCACACAGTGAAGTGAAGAGCACGATAGATGCTCGGAGTACTTAACTTATTGAAGTAATGGTGGAAAAGCTGGCCCTTGCCGGCTATCTTGCCGCCGTCGTGACGTCACCAACACGCGAACGCTCCGCGCCGCCGGTGACCTTTTCCATGAAGCCAACGAAAACTGCGCCGCGCCATCGCGTCCCCCCCCCTCCCCCGAACCCGAGTTTCACCGTGAGCACGTATGCGCTTACTTCTATCATTGCATAACTTATAGCAACAGTCCCAGCAGGGTTCTTACCTTCGATTCTAATGGTGTGGAACGATGCGCTAGCCCTAGTCAAGAACATAAAAGTGTGACTGAACAAAAAACTCACCTTAGAAAGCCGCTAGAAAGGGAGTTAGACGCCTCCGAAGTGGGCGTCACGGACAATCTTGCCACCCTTAGAGATCGCGGGTCGACAGACTACTTGCAACTCGGCCCTTTAAGCTGCCTCACTCGACGCTTTCGTCTGCGCTCTCTCGCCTTATCAGCGGCTCATGACCACTGTGATCTCACACATTCAAACTTTTGCCACACTGTAATTGGCTCACCCACCTCGGAGTCCCTCCCCCTACAAGGCTTAGTCCTAGGCTCTCACCTCCTCCTTGGGATTTGGAGCCGAGCCAGGCGCCGTTCTCTAATCGTCTGTGCTCTCCGCCATTCGTGGCAGGACCATAGAAGAAAGTTCAAGTAGTCCGTAAACTAGAGATCGCGTGCTTGGATGCGGGTCCTTGCGCGACTGCATGTTAACTGTACCGGGTTTCTTTGCAAACAGCTAATAGCTATAACCGCCTCGACAAGCTTTTATCATTACAATTGCTGTGCTGTAATGTGATGAGTATGGAAACTATTGCTGTCTCCGGTGCTATCTTAGTTGGAGGGGGCCACGCGGCGGCGCGGCGCTCTGTTCGTCTGCTCCTCCAAAGGCTTAGTCCCAGGGGCAGTTACTATTTCGCCATCACGTGGCAGTTTCGAAATACGCGCCATGGAGGACTGAAGCCCTTGCAGGAGGAGACGGACAGAGCCTCCAAGTAAGATAGCACCTTGTCTCTTTATGATTAGTTGTACTAGCTTAACTCATTTGATCATTGTAGTTCTTTTCTTTTTCGGTCAGGTGCATATGTATGCGATTGCAGCCGCATTTCTTGCTCGCAAGAGCCGGCAGTAAATGCCGGCGGAGCATGGTTTGGAAAGTTTGTCTGACACGCCCCTCCCTTCATTTTAAAAGTGAAGAGAGGGAGAACCTGTTCAAATGCTTCATCGGCGGTTTTCTTTGCTTTTCAACATTAGCAGTCAATTCGCCAACTACAACTCCTTTATCCACCGTTTTTACTTTGCGAATTTGATCAAGGATTGTCGCTCCAAAAGGTAACATGGACATAATATCCCTTATTGTTTCCGTTGGACCCTATTGTATTTTTGCCTTGAGCTAAGGGTATTTAGTCAACCACTTGGGCGTTGTTGTGTTGGTGGGTTGTTTATCTCATGGCCGCACTCCCACTGAATACAGTCCTTACTTTTAAGTGGACGATTATAAAGATACAGATATTCGCAGGTAGTAATAGCTAAGTAATATTCACATAATATCGGTTAATTTCTGAGCTTCATTGTGTGGCCTTTTTGTGAAAGGCCAGCGAAATATTCGCTTTAACCTTTATTTTGTCAAAGACGTTTCAGGCTTCAATCCTTTCCTCAGGTCTACATATAAACATTGCACATGAACATAAACAATGGCAAAATGATGTTTTGGGAGAGTTCCGTATTTTTTACCAAGTACAGGAAGATCGAGAAAATAACAGTGCTGCTCAAAGGGAACAAATTTATTTGAATTTGTGCAACCGTCACTTTACCCCTTAGCTGCTGCTTTTTTTGAAATCAAGCCATGTGTTTTTTCTAGTAAATATCGCTCTTAGCAACGACTAAATTTAAAAAAAAACACACAAGCTACATAAAATAATGGCTGACGTAAGCTTAATTTGGCCTGGGATTTGATCCGGAGATCACGCTAGCGGTGGCAGCGCCTCTTGTATCCGTACCATCTCCACTCGAATGCATGTTTTCGAAAGATGAACAATTTGCTTACTATTTACAAATACATATTCAAGTACGAAGAGTGTGCGGAACTTGAAAATGAGAGCTGCGCATGATAAGTGACCTGCGGAACGATTTGCTCATTAACTCGCCTAACGTAACTCCCCTTGATTTATGGCAGTTTATTGTCAGAGTAAGAATATAAAGAGTTTATTCTTCAAAGATCAAGCGTTAAAGCGCCTTTTGTCTCATCAAATCGTGGAATTAGGGCAGTGGTTTTGACTATGGAAGTGGCACATGAAATGTATCAACGGCAGTCAATGGGATAAGGCAGCTCTTGTGAAATACTGATACCAGTGAAATGTGAAAGTAGATGTGGTGTTTGATGCTTCTGTGAGGAAAACAAATATAATACTGGTGATAATCCCGAGAAGCAGCCCTCCCTTCGCCCGCTGGTTTTGAGAGTAGGCAGTTCACCGCTAATACGGAGGTCTATCGGGTAAGACCATGCTTTGGCACCATATCAGCACCGGTTGCTATTCCGATATCCGGTGATGGCTGGTGCAGCAGTGCCCTTAGAAAAGGAAAAACCTATGCTAGAGGTAACAGTTTGATTTCAAAAACGTTGCCGTCTCCTTCCTTGTTCGGAGCTGGTCAAATCCGAGAACTCGAAGAAATTCGGATGCACATTCGGCGCCCTTTCACACCATTAAAAGCGAGCTTTATCCGCGTGTGGCAGACGGTGCGCTATCAAGCTGTGGTAGAAAGTCCTCTACAGCCTCCATCACCGATCATTTTTCCATGCATGTCAGTTTTATCGCGATTTTCGCCTTTAATGATAGAAAATGTTAAGGGTGAAGTATGTGTTAATCTATGCTCATTAGGCTAATATATGCACTCAAATTCCAGCAGTGGATTGGAAAAACCAAGCACATTTTGTTTTTCTGCTCGCTGTTTTTCTGTTTCAGTTATTATAACGATTACCACCTGCAAAACACGTCAAGCTGTAATTTAAAAAATGTGATTCCTGCTAAGAGGCAGCACTTAGATTAATGACAAATAAGGGTTTCTGGCATATGTCTCAAGAACAGGAAATTCAGATGTCTAGGTTAACATATCAATTTCCTTGTAGTGGTGTCGTGGACTGCATTACGCATTAGAGCGCTTTTTATCGCTTACAGTGAGGGCAGCCTGGGAACATCATGTTCATTGTTCATGGCTGCTTTACGCCAAGGTGGCTGTGATTTGTGCAATTTGGATGCGCGTTGATGTGGCTTCAAAGCCGGCATCAACGTACAGCCCTTGCATCAATGCCCTCCCACCGCTGCGATATCTGCGCAGGGTCAACCGACACATTGGACCAATTTCGAAAATTTTACGACCTCCCTCCTTTTGGCGAGTCTCAATACGACCCCCCCCCCCAAACACTTATTGTGTACTGTACACTTGGTAATTGTGTGTGTGTGTTTGCGTACTACTTCGTACTACTATTTCGAGCGTTACACCAGATTGAGCGCGGTAGCGTCGCGTTTGCATTGGCGCGCACAATCTTCTACTCGGCCCAGCGCGGATAGACCAAGGCAGACTACTTTTCAAAGAGTAATTCTGTTCAACGTCAATATTTTTCGAAACGCCAAGTAGATTTGTAATCTAAGAGACTGCTAGTTTCAGAAAACCACCACGTTATGCAGTATCTCCAGAACTCTGGATAGAGAATTAAGAATTCACAGAGAGGCGCACTTCTTCATTTGAACGGTTGTAATTTCCTTCAAATAAGAAAGTGTGAGAAGTGGTAAGAAAATTTCGAAATTCCAGATTGTTTTCTTTTCACGTTTCATTCCTTCAAAAAATCGTCCCGTTGGACCGTTTCTTTTTCATGAATTTTCGGAGCTACTCTCCTGAAAACACGAGTTTTCAACACTCAAACACTCACAGCTCTCTTCAAACTCAATTTTATGGGAATAATGATACCATGACATCGCACAAGCTTTGTGCTTCATAACAGATACTGAACCTTTTCAGGAAGTCGCGACAGGCAAATTTTTTTTCCAAACTTTTCTTGTAAGCCTTTAGCAGTCAATCTACCCAAGTGGTCACTCTTTTACTAACAGGTTCAGTTTGAAGACATTGGTTCTCTCCAATAGCATATTTGTGTACGTGAATAGTCACATATGGACACTACTGCAGTGGGGTGCGCCATGCACTCGTTTGTGTTGATCCTTGTAAATACGACCCCCTTTTCGGTCGGCCGAATACGACCCCATCGTTGGACTTTGTCCATCGGACGGTTGACCTTGTATCTGCGTCGTGCTCCTCTGCAATACCCTCTCGTCTCAATATGTTTTCTGGTATCGGCTACCGTATCTCGGACTCCCTGTCTGTCTGTTAGGTTCTTTGACGCTCCTCTACTGCATTAATAAGGGTGTCGCTATTTTCAGTGCTTTCGTAGAGTTTCCTTCACTTTTTCGTCATTGATTCATTTCACAACCCTTAGTTTTAGGGATTGACCTTCACGGGAGCGCCTTCAACTACTGAATCATAATAGTTAGCTAGCAGTAGATGGAGTCATAGATACTCCCACCGACTAAATGTCGGAATTCCCTATAAGGAAATAGTACTCTTCGGGAACCACCGGTCCCTGGCATGGTTTGGAGAAGTCGAGAGAGAAATCCATCACTTCGTCTATTTTTTGCTAACTTTTTAATTTCGGTGTTACTGTCAAGTAAATCTTGGAATAACAAATGGCAACTTTCCCTACCAATCATGCATCAGAAATGCAGAGCGGGGCACGTTTCTACATCCGGCCCCTCCCTTACAGACATGGACAAATTCATTAGTACTGTTGCAAGATCTCGGCAGGTTCTTCTTTCACAATGCTCTCTCACCGCATTTCCGTTCCTTTCTTAGACTGCCACTGGTCCGAGAAACTCTACTTGCCGTATGAAAAATACAGAAATCTGCAGTTGTCAATTGAATATAAAGTGCTGTCACCTATGGAAACAAGACCTCTGTCAACACAGAAAGAAAAAATTTCAAGCTGAAGCTCGGAAACAGCTATATCTATCAAGCCATATTGTTTATTTGCCATATTTATCAAACGTGCGTTTTTGAAAACTTTTATTTGTATAATGACAGCGAAGTAACATCAATTGCTGCTCGCGAACTCGCTGGAGGCGGTTTCTCGCCTTGGCTCACACTAAAGTGGGTTTATCTTTCTGAATCTGAGTGTTTTCTTTTCGTTCCTGATAGCACGTTAGACCGCTTGAGCGGACGAGACATTTGATGGGGTAGTGTGGACTTCTCGAGCTGCGAGCCACGCTTTGAACTTCGAAATGATAGGCGTTGCCAATTCAAAGACGTCATTTCTGAAAGGGCTCTCGTGGGTGGCGTCACAACACCACCTATAGCATTGGGGATGTAGTAGCACTGCCTCCCACCATCTTCCATCGATGCTCTCTTCCAATTAGCCTCGCCATCATACCCACTGCTACATATTAAGTTCAGCACATTATCTTTATTGCCCCTGTGCGAGAACGTCGTACAGCTTTTCTAGGCCGGTGCGTTTACTATCCCAGAGTTAGGGCCAAGTCAAAGCTCGATTCTCTCATACTTTTTACCTGTAGAGGTAATAAGGTCACCTGGCCACATGTACCAAATTCTTGTTCGGCGTAGAGGCTTTCGAGCTCCAGTTTGATTTTTTGGTTTGTTTTTTCAATAAGTTCGTTCAAACACTACGTGCAGGGTTTTTTTTTGACTGGATCACGAAAATGACACGCATTTGGTTTTCTTCTATGAGCATGACAAAACCTTCTGTCGGATGTACAACACAATGGGCAAAAAACCGCGCACTAATGGAGAGCAAACCACTGCATCTGCCGCAAAGCTCAACCACTGCGTCACGATGACTCCGACGCCGTACAGGCCCTTCCGATCAATCTAGGTGTATTTCTGTAGTCCCATGGGAAACCCCAAACTTTTCCCTTTCAAACGCTTCAGGAAAAGGTTCTGAAGACCAAGGGGTGTTCGCTTAGGTGCTCAGAACAATAGGGATCAGTCTGCTATTCATATGCGGAATAATCATATTCCTAGTTATAGAGAGAAAGAAGCTAATCAAAAATTCATTGGGTAAAAATATCGTGAATAATAATTCATTAGATAGAAATATCGTAAATAAAAGAACTCAAATCTGCACATAACGTAGCATAACATTTTCAAAAATTCTGTAACAGATGTCATTGATGAAGCAGATGTGACGGAATTTTGAAAAATAAAAAATCTAATAGATAAAAAACAAAATAAAACGGGTTATACTGAATGGATAAAAAAAATTTCCCTGTTTATTCTATTTCAGTGATGGTGCACGGTACATTTCTGGCTATTTATTATTCAATTTTTCTCGTGTATTTTTGACTTTCCATTGTGTTATCTTCACTTACATTTACCACGCTGGTAACGTGACAGATTTCTCTTCTGAATAGCGCAATTCACTCTATGAATAGTTTCTAATGTATCCGACTTTTACGGATGGCACGACATTTCATCTCCTTCCGATCGCCCTCCTGACCAAAGACCGGCAGCAGGCGGGCATCACTCGTTATTCAAGTGTTTACCCTGTGACGGAGGCAGCATAGCTTTGATTTATTCTGAGCATGCTTGACCCAAAATAAAAAAATGTACACCCTTGGATTGGAAGTTACAGTTCAATCGATCGCCGCTTATTACTACTGCAACACTTGACGGTTTTTGTTTTTGTTTTTCATGATAATTATTAATCTGCCAACAGCTCCCAACAATTATTACAGTGAGATATGCAGTGACAGGAGCAGAAAAAGGCTCACCATCTTTGAAATTGAATTTCTTTGTTTGCTGGGCACAAGCCCGATGATTCCCACTGATAAGTGAAACGCACATTGAAACCAAATCAATTCCTCGTAATTCCTTCCACAGCCGGCAGCCGACGAATCTGCTGTGGAAACGGTACATAGTTTGAATTTACGAGTTTCTTTAAAATTCATTGTCCATTACGACATTACCCGAATTTGATGGAGCGGGGTCTTGCTCACAGCTACTGTCTCTGGAATACTGATTGCCAGTGAATCGATTGAGATATCCGCTGCGGACTGGATCATTTACGGCAGTTCTACTTAAGCTCAAGGGTGACGGCGGATGACTGCATATTCTGGTATCATTGGGGGCATGAACAAGGGCTAGCTTCACGTAATAGGGGTTTTTTCTGGAGCTACTCTTATGAGATTCTGACTTTTTTCATTTGCTTTCTGGCCGGAGTTCGCGTTGCGAATGTAGCCTTGTAGCGCACTTGCCCGGTAAGCAAGAGGTGCGGGTTCGAGTCCCGTCTGGGCGAAGGTTTTGTTCACAACCCAGCATTCTTCTGCAGTCTCTTATGAGACTCATAAACGGGGCACCCTGTGCCACCAATTTTTTGCTAAACTGTGCGATGAGCAGAAATTGTTATTTTTGCCCTCAGCATTTCATATTGGTTCTGAGCATCCGAAGTGACCACCGACAGCATTGAAACACAAAAAAAGTGGTAGATGAATGAAAAAAACCTTTTTTTCTAGTATGACACAGTCTACGGCACATGTTGACGGGCCGCTACGAAAAATATTTGAGAACAGACATCCTAATTGTTGCTTTAATCAGTCATGGTGAAATTTTGTCGAACGATGACTCTCTTTAATTTGTGGCTTTACTTTCTGAGTGGATATCTATTGGTTCTGAGCTCAGTTTGGGGTCCGACGAGAATTATGCGTAACTAAGCAGTTGAATTGATTCAGGCAACTTTTTCCACCACTTTCCCAGCGCTTGATTGCGTAATAATCACTGTGAGCACTCCAATAACAATGAAAAATTGGTTAGAGCGAAAAACCAGGATAAATTCCCTCCTTTTTTGCAAGCTGCCTTAGCACACTTGCAAAAAATTTTTTCCTGTTTTTCCCACAAGACGCTCTACGGAGCATAACACATACTATAAATTAGGAGAACTGTATACGATGGAGGAAAACGCGTGGTGATGAGATCAAAAATTTCTATTAAGCTTCCAGAACGTCCAGAGTCCGGAAAAATGTGCATAGGAGAGCTTTCATGGTTGTGATCAGATTCGTGGAGCCAGTCGTGGAGCGCCGTACCCCCTCCCAAAAAAGTGGGCGGTGTTTGCTAAAAGGGTGGCTAGGTTATATTTTACAGTAAGCGGAAAAGAATGATGAGATGAGCGATGTCTAAGATGTGCAAAGCTCACTTGAATGGAGCGGAGGCCAGCCCACAACAGGCGGAGTAAAAAGAGCGAAGTAAAATCCTGCCCACACAATTGTCCTTGGGTAAGCGGGATTTCCTAAAAATCACTGTAATTTGATTCCGAGACAGTCTAGAAACAAGGAACAGGTGGATCGCTCCACCGAGCAAGTGGAGGTCGAATGCAAGGTTTTGATCCATATTGTACGCGCAGAACATGCAACTAGTAGCATCACGTGCATCGAGGGTATGATGTCCATTTTTATGATAGGATTCCATAGCAAGGTCAGAAGTCGAAGAAATGATGTATACCTGGTAGAAAGGCAGGCGAACTCCCCTAGGGGTGCGGTACGGTGCGCCTTATGCAGCGAAGTACGCCGTTGGCGTCCCGTGCCGCTGCTAGCCCACCCTCTCGCCGTCTGACTCTACTCACCTGGCAGAGAGAGCGTTAGCGTTGAGAGGGCAGCACCGATGAGAGTTCATCAGTGCGGAAATCAATAGGCAAAGAAGGGATCCCATTTCTCGAGATTCTGAGCCGTTTCTCATGAGTTCTTCTTCACGCTGGCACCAATGCCGCCTCTAACTTGATTTCTTATAAGTTGTCTTTTCATCCGTTAACTCCACCTTCAAGATAGTCGAGTGGCATGCATGGTATGCAGATGTTATAGAAGTGAATCCCATAACATAATACACCAAATCAAATGAAATAAAACGTGTTATTCATGCTGTGAGCTCAAAGATATTGTGAATAAATTTCGATGTTGAGAAGTTTTTCTTGAATTTCCTTCACAATCCATTCAATGGCCGTCAAATATGACATTCGAAGCTAAAAAGCCTGCATATTCCACCATTGTTCAAAGGGCTCTCTTCACATGCACCATAATTTTCGTCTATTATTCTGATCATTTTCTGGTAACTACCTTCAAGCAGCGTGTTCAGCACGAATACCGTTTCATTTGAAGTTGAATCTTTTTCCCATCCTCGTTACGTAGCCTTCACCTCAAAACTCCAAATTCACTGGTTTTTCACTTTGAAAATCGCCGAAAATCGCATGATTCTAATATCCCTACAAATCGGTGGCTTGAGTTCACAATGCTTGGTATCCCCACTTACTTGTTGGCGTGCCGTCACTAGTAAATCTTGTAGGCCTCCTTACCTTTACAAAGAACATTTACTGTCCTATTCTATTGCATTCCATTGCACTGTAATCTACCGCGCTAAATGTGCCGTCCCTTCTCTCTGAAATCAGAAGGGGGTTCAGTTACGTTCTACGGCGTAACCTATTCGTGGCCACCCTACCACGCACCTTATGCGATCCCCTTGGCCCAACTCAGGGATTTCTGCTTTGTCCAGAAAATGTGGTTTTCGAAAGATTTTTCTTCTCTGAAGCTGTATTTTCATGCACGAAATTTCGTACCCTCATATAAATGATAGCGCTCCCATATTATATATACTTGCATATATTATATTATACATTTTTATTTTGATGCAACTAGCGGGGAGGGAGACAGTAAAGCCGTGAACGATTCCTTTAGGAGCTCAGCTTTCACTTGCCGTGCCCATTCAGAGAAACACTGTAGAATTTTTGTAAATCGAAGGATCACATGTTCGTTTTTCTGTTCAGTTACGGCCTTTGTAAGCATGATTTCATGATTTATCCCGCACAAAGCGTAACAGTTGAAGAACGTGCTCGCCAGGCTGTCCTTAGCCCACAGTCTATCTGTAACTTTACGTCTACGGTCACAAGAATAAATTTTCTGAAGTGTTCCGACATGACTGCCGATGCTCGCAAGCCTTCGATCTGTCGGCGCAATTTCGTGACTCGTGAGAGAGTGTGTTGCGACGACTAATTAGACCGGTGAAGTTCATAAAAATATCAGTTGTCTTTCGCGATGCTCCATAATTACTGAGAATAATGTGGGGATGTCCACGAATCTAATTAGCAGCTACGAAATAAGGTTTTGCTAGAACGCTTTTTGAATGAGCGAGCGAGTTGCACATGCAAATCCTATGAAATGCTCGCCACTCACGGCTTGATCTATTTAACTGAAAAAATGCTCTTTCCAGAGAAATGTTCTGAAAAATTTCGAGTAAAAACCGCCACTGAGGCTCGTTAGTCATACTTGGAATGTGTTTTCGAACGGGGCTACCCTTTTGGTTAGATTTAATTAGGTAGGCTCATTTCTTGTTATTCGCAAGAGCGATTATCATTGTAAGGCCGCCTTCAGGATTTTCTTCGTTTTCTTTCAGGAAGCCTGCCGCCTGTCTCTGATAAACTAACTTATATCCAACTTATTAACCAATAATCCGGTGAAAAGTAATAAAGTGGCTTCTACGGTCTCTAATAGTGGTTGATGTTTCATCGCTTGCGCCGTAATCGAAACGAAAAGCGCCAACGAGCGAGATTGGATCATTGACTTGGTTTGCTCTCTTGATTACTTCCTGGAAAGGATGAGGTGATTCATCTGTTTCTGTTGAGTATTCCTTCTTCTAATATGTCCATCACTTCAAGCAAACCAGTTCGAACTCACAAAAGGGAGCAGAGGTAGCAATCCTCCGAACTTTGCTGCCTTCATTTGAAGCCCATATCTGCAAGTGCAGCTAATGGACTATGACTTGTCAAAGCTCTCCATGGAGGCACTTTAGGAGTCTTCGCGACATTATGTGTTCCGTCATACCACGTCTCCAATAGCTTGAAAGAGGGAGAACTTAGCCATTCTCTTACTAATACATACGATGTCGTGAAGATATGTACACTCTTTGTGATCGGAAGCAAGATCGACCGTTCGTAGTGCCGATGTTAAAAAAAATTTACGACACGTCTCTTTTGAAGCGTATTAGTACATACTCCTCTCCTCGGGAGACGTGCGTTTCTCCTCCTGGGGTCAGGTCACCACAGTTGCGCGATCATTGAAGCTTAAGGTTAAGTTTGGGTTTAGACTTAGGTTAAGGCTTATGCTTACACATTGGCTTATGCCTAAGCCTATGATTGGGCCTAGGCTTAGTCCTAAGCTTGCTCCGAGCGAATGAACGGCGTCTCAATTTTAGGTGACCTGACCTCCAGGAGGAGAAACGCTACGCACCCCTCTCCTCTTGTAACACCGTTACGTCGCGCTCTTTGAATAAGCGCGTTTCGTCCCCCTTAGAGGATGGGAATCGAGGTGGCATTGAATTTTTCTCATTAAATTGAGATACTTGCAATGTTTTACAGAAACATTGCAGGCCTCTTCTGAGTATTTTTTTAATCGCAGAGGGCTAGGCTTAGCTCCCAAAAGCACTGCTTTTTTTTCTTCTCCTTGGACTAACCAGTCTCTTTTTTTATGAACTGAAATACTAAACCTCAAAGTGACCACACCTATACACTTGTGAGATTATATCTTTCTTCAGTTGAGTTCCTATGCCATAGTTTTCGAAAAATTCCAAATCGATTTTACCGAAAAATGCGGAAACTGATGCGAATGCTTAATTCCTCGCAAAATCGCCCCAAAATTGTTCGGTTTTTGTTCACATTCAAGAGTTCGTAACTTTCATCATATTCATTTTTTTTTCATCTTCATTATTTCCGCTCTCTAACGTAAAATGATATTATATTGGAAGCTCTCGAAAAGTACTAGAAGTTCATTGAAGTGTCACTCTTTAAAAGGAAGTCCTCTTGTTCCGCTTATCTCCTCCATAACCTTTTCTCCCATTCCCCGAAACGCGAGTTTTCAACCTTCAAATGTCCGTAGTTTTTAGTATAAGAAGCAGCAAAAGCCCTTCGAAATCTACACGACCAGTAATCAAAATATGGATGATGATGAAAGTTACACGGCATCCTTAGGTGTTCGCCCATGAGCAGGAGCAGGCCCTCTTGAATGCCCTCACCGTCTTCAGAAAGACGTCAGAATACGACGCCATCTACCGACACAGTCGAGATCGTCGAAGCGTACCCTAATCGCTCTAGCCTGAATCTGCTACATAATTTCTTGAATAGATTAGCGGTGGATAGTTTTCAGAGACATGGTCTCCGAATAAAAATTTATTCCCACCAGCGTTTCAGGAAACGTCAGGATAGTCCACAATTGTCGAAGATCTCATTGAGCTCGACCGTGCAACACGTTTCCCTCAAAAATTCTTCTGAAGTGGTTGGGTTAGAAGACTATTATGAACGCTTTTGATAAAATAGACTTTGTTCTTCAGTGTTCCAATACGGGTAATTGGTTAATCTAGAAAGGTACAATTAACCCAGTTTTGAGGGAGAGGAAATTTTTCTTTCCTACTCCTGTACTTGTCTGTGGCTAGTAGTCGCAGTGTATTCTAAATTCTGTACTCTGCCGCTTTGCTATGCCCTATAACCCTCAAAACCCTTTTGTGACCCTTTGAGCTTGCGACCCTCCCCATTCCATTGGCTAAGTACGAACCCCTCGCTGTCTCCGGTAGCTGGAGAGTTCACTTTAAGTGGTGGGGGGGGGGGGGAGGGAAAGGCGGCAATGCATTCTAAGGTGACGGTGAGTTGTGACCTACGTCCCCTATGAAATATGCCGCCCCAAACACTCCAGCAGTTTGGAGGTGTGGGGGGGGGGGAGAATCGACTGGAATTTCTTGAACTCCTTCGCACATCCCTCGATTTGAACTAGGCCATTCCAGTGTAAACTAGCTTTTGAACTGTATCCAGTGCTGTTTGCACGCTTCTAGTGATTAGGCTCTTGGAATCCAAACGAAAAACACGCTCATCTCTTTCATTCGCCCTGATTGTAGATGTCTTAGATTTGAAACGTCCTATATGTTCATCTTGTGTATATATCTATTGAAAAAAGAGTAATATATAATGACTGGTTTCTCACGAAATAAAATGTAGGCGGAGCTATCTGGTCGGTGAGGCTCGGAACGGCGCTTCCACAAGCGGACAGCAAAAGGTGGGATCCCCGAATTCTATTTTATCGGTCAACATCGCCTATTCCTCATAGGATTGCGCCGAGCGCCATTTATTATTTTTTGATACGGAGGATTCTCATGATTCCAGGACTAGATTGATGCTCGCAACCATTTCTGAAACCCTATGAGAATCAAGATAACTTGCAGACACGTACTCACAGTCGCAGTCATTAGTAATTGCCTACGCAAACCTAGGTAGTTCTAGATTGATGCTGTGTACCATCTAATGAAGCCTCTTGCGAAGTTTTTCTCCTATTCATTGACACCACGCCTTTGAAAAGTTCATTTGAATCCCGCCAGGTAAGAGGAACTTTATGACGGCATCCTCAGGCCCTCTTACTCATGACAGACCACCAACCTTCTAGTTCACCCTCCTTAATATTTACTATTGATTTCTCTTACCGTAGCAGTTCAGACCATAACGCGCCTACCACCGAACATTAGTCTACTGGTAGGTGCCATCTGTCTCATAGTATTACCCTATGCTATCGAGAAAAAAAAATCCACGAACGACTTGATGTTGAGGTCGCGGCTTTTCAGAGGTGCAGACATGAGTCTAACATCTTAACCACTCGGTCACCCCTGCTCTGAACGACTTGATATTTTAAAAAATTGTGCTAGGAGAATCCTGGAGGAATCAAATCAACGATTTCCAAAATAAAGGTGACTATGGAAAGTTTCTCCGGTTTTAATTAAGGGGTCCTCATCATTAAAAATTAATTGGTGACAAAAACGCTATAACTTAATTTCCTCTGTGATGAACTAATCTGCAAATTCCTAAGCTCGAATTTTCGGCTTGTGTCAAGCACAACAACTGAGGGAATACAAGTATGTAAGTGTAGCAGCGCTAGGGTCCTCTGTTCCATTCTCGCAGGCATAAGCTCTCGTTCATTTGCTCCACCTATCCATGCACTCCACGACATGTCTAGCCTCATTTGCAAATGACAGCAGTATAAGTTTTCAACTAAACGTCGCCCTTCCCGTTATGTGGTCATGTTCTCTAAAATTCATTACCATTTCCAGATCGTTGGAAAATTAAGTTTTTCTCTAATCTTTTAGTGCTCGCTGACGTCAATGGTTATCGAGTAGTATTAGAACTTTGATGTAAATTGGCAGATGCGTGAATTTTCTCGAGATTGCTGCATTAGGCTGTCTTGTAAGTAATGTCGCTTTACTTCAGATGGAAATTTCTCCTTAGAAATTCCATGTTTTTGCGAAATATTATGTACCAAAGAAGGAAAGATTTGGAGGAGAGGGGTCTACTCAACGGAACTTTTTATTCTTTTCTACAACCATCGTGAACGTGTTCAGTCTTGCGAAGTGGGAATTACAGTCAACAAAAATTATCCAAACCGGCAACTAGCATCTCTAACCTCCAACTCTTCTCAAAATTCCCCTATAGTTTGTTCTAAAGTCATGCCGCTTTCTTTCAAACTTTAATTGTTTTTGCCAGAATCATGGTTGACCACTATGAGTATTTGAAGTTTTGTTTTTGAAAGTATAAAAACGTATAATAACGTATAAAAACTATAGAGTGTTTGAAAAAAGTCGTGCCTATTTCTGAAGTGCTTGAGATTTTACCATCAGGAGAGTTTTTGCAATGGTGTTTCAGTGGACACTGGGCACTTATGACGCAAGCCTGGAAGTTCGACTCAATTCACAGCGAAAATAAAAAATGAAACACATGGATGATTAGAACAGGAAAAAGCTCATGAGTTTCATATAACTGGCTGTAAAAGGACGATAGCATGGGAAAAATTATACTTAAAAGAGCGGTTTTCTTAGCAGAAAACCGAAAAAAAACCGCATTCGGAAGGAAAAACGATAAGGCTTCTTGGGCAATCTAGTAGCGGAGTGCTTATGGGATATCATAACAAACTACATGATACTTTACTGATCGACTCTCTTAATGGAAACAGAGTTAGAGCTATCGGCCTTTTTGGCTAATTTTCGTTCACCTTCCAACTCGTGAGCCTGGAATTCAGCAAAGCATATCGGCTGAAGATGGGACATTTTTTTGCGAAGCAAGTTATCTTTTGAATGATCTATAACATCATGCAAAACATGGAAGATCGCAGGAGAAATTTCCATCTGAAGATAACTGACGTTACGGCGAAAGTTTCGAGGGAGGGGCCATCCATTGTGCTCTCCAATAATATGGATAAGGAAAAGAGTTTTCATGACACGTAATCGATTCATTTGAAATTACTTCTGATAAGGACCGGTGTAGTGTGGAAGTACTCCTAAGGTGCTTTCAGATTTCGGCCTGCTGTGGTCCAAGGAAATGGTCCTGAACTAGGGTATGGACATCCTTTCCTAGGCGCAAGGGTGTAGGAGCCCAGGGTGGACGATCACATACCATAAATTGCCTAGGATGTGAGCAGGATGTGCGTATGTAGGGCATACACCGGTCCTTATCAAAAGTGCACTTGAAATGAGTCGTTTACCTATTATCTTATCCATAGGGTTAAAGTCCAAAGGAGTGCTCTGGTACTACGGATAAGATAACATGGAGTCCCCCCCCCCCACCTTCAGAACTGGAGTTTCATAGTTTCATCTTACGTACATTCGAACAACCTAACAATCCCTACTTCCTCATGCTGGGCATATTGAGGGCTTTCAAAACGAATACATTCCATAAGGCCGTGCCAGCTGATTTTCTCCCCGCCTACTGTTCCACCACTGTATCGCAGATGTTACGAGCACAAAGAAGCACTAGAAAAAATATTTTCAGTGCATATAATCAAATTCTGACGTATGCATATCAAAATTTGTTGTGTTAGTAGACGTTCATAAGCATTCACCTGTTTGTCTACTGTTAAGTAATCATTCATTACCTACCTTTGCTTGTGTGTTGGTTCAGTCTATAATTTCATCAAAATTGTACATAAGGAGCGTATACACAGCTGCAAGTGGACATCTAGTAACCACATTACTTCGGACAGGTTACTCTAACATTTTTGCATGTCATATGGGCTCAATAGGATCCAAACACGCGATTATTTCTCTAATCATGCGTATGCTTTCGTTAAAAGCTTTTTCCATGAAAAACAATGGCATGCCATGGTGGTCTTTGATCGTCAGCATTCCATAAGAGCTTTTCTACTGTAATCATAACTTTTTTCCTTCGACATTACGCCTTATTATTTTTATATAATACTCTATTGTTCCTAAGAACGCATGAAGGAAATGTCAGTGTTTGCCCGCGCTAACTAATCGACACGCGAACTCATTTTGACCGTAATAAAAGCGCTCCTTGAGTGGTGCCATCTTGTTTGTTTCGTATAAAACTCGGCATGATATTTCTACAGTTTCTTCTCTGTAATTCCTCACGATTTTGTTGATGACTGGCTATTTAAAGCCTCAATATCGTGCAGATCGCTGCTTAACGGCACGCTTCGGGATCAGGCTGCTCACCGTTTCATGCCCCATCGCGGTATCGGGATCGCGGTGGACGAGGGTTAATGTCGTGCCTCTTTTGCAGCTTGAAAGTGCGCGACAAAGGCGCTGGAAGCTCGCTCACCCGCAATCCACACCCTAGTCCGCAAGCCCCACCTTCCGCCGTCGCTGCCCGTGGCGCTGCGAGAAAAGCGCGGCCGCACTTGCGGCAGTGTTAGATTGTGACTCAATGTCGCGCATCCTTTTCGTGGTGTGAAGGATCGTTGGACTAATTTCAAAAAGTCCGATAGATTCACGGTTTCTTTTTTATTTTTAACATAGAAAGGAAGGGGATTTTGAAAAAGAAAGGGAAATACACATTACGCCGAAATTCCGTGTCCCTCTCGATTTCTGGCTGGGGCAGCTCTGGCTATCCGTTCGTGAAAACTCATTCACATTGCGCTCTCCTACCTACCAAGGTGGAATGCGGCTGGCAGAGGGGTGATTTGTTGGGGCGTTGCAGAAAATTTCTTTTGATTTCTTTTCCGCTTTCAGATTACTGGGCGCTCGCAACTTCATAACTGAATGCCCCTACTCATTCATTTTATCCCGAAGCTTGCCTTCAAACAAGAGACTTTGGGAACCTCTAGCTAAGAGCACAAACTTTCTTCGACCAGCAACATCTTCAGCGATTCTCGTTTGCTTACAATTTATTCGTGTAATCGTGCCCAGTCCAAAGACGGGCTGATATCCAAAATTGACTTCGTGTGTTTAGATTCAGATGCGGTGATGTCGAACTTCAGCTGTCTTGGCGATCACGTCACCGTCGCGTGCCTTAACCTCGGCGAAGCAATAGCAACGATCGCTAGCATGCTCACCGTAATGCTGGTACGACAATGATCCTAAAATTTCTTCTTCATTTCTGTATCCACTATCCTTTTCCTGCACTATTTCGACCATAGCTATTTCAGATAATTATCCTTGGCAATCTGCTTGTTGTTGTTACCGTATATCGCGACCGTAAGCTTCGCCTACAACGACAAAATTGGTTGATAATTTCGTTGGCGTTGGCTGATCTATTAGTGGGATTGTTGGTGATGCCACTGACGCTCACCTATGAAATCATAGGCGAATGGAAAATGGGTAAGAATTACTTGCTCTCTCAACAGCTACGTTCCCGTAGTCTTTGCAACACCATGAAATTAGACACTGCAGCGTGCAAACAAATTCTAGTAAACCTATTTTAAATTGCTACAGGGATCAAAAATCCAACTCAATTAGAGGTTGATATGGCGTTCCGCTTCCCATGTCCTGATATTGCTGTACGGCTAGGATATGGTAATTTTATTCGTTACCTAGGTGACGAGAAAAGTACAGGCTTACTCATCAAGGGGTCATGCATCAGGGATAAAGGTGGGATAGGGCCTTTTCATGAAGGAGCACTGCAAAAGTAAACACGACGAAAACATTCAAGGTTGACCAGTCCCATCATGGTACATATGTGCTACACGTTTTCCCTTCATCAGGAAGTGTTTAGCCGCTTGCGTGCCACTTGGTTGATATCATGGTTTAGGGATCCTTTTCGGAAAACAAGGAAAGCGTCGAGTGCAGATCCATACACTACAAGTGACGACGGCCAAGAAAAATTGGCTTTTTCTTTCTTTTCTTGGCCGTCGTATCTTGTGGTGTGTGGTCTGCCTCAACGCTCTTCTCGTTTTCCAAAAGAAGAATTGTGCAGTGTACCCTTTCAGACGAAGTCAGCCAAACATGCTGGTATAAAAGGCTGGGCCTGAACGGGATCCAACCCCGAGTTCGACACAACGAACCGTGCGAGTGGTAAGCGGCGCACTTGTCGCTGCACCACTCATGCATCACAGAATCTGTATCACCTGTATCACCTGTCGTCCCGTTGATCATCGAATTGCTCGAGCGGGCGCCAGCAACGTCTCCATTCGTCCCTGTCGCGTGCAAGAGTTGTCCAGTGGACCTCCTCGCTCGAGGGACACGAAGTCCTTCATTCCTTTCGTTCAGAGCTTTCGTGAAGAAGTCTGACCATCGGGCCGGCGGTCGTCCAGGTGTTCGTTTGACGTCCCGAGGGATCCAGTCGGTAACCGCTCTGGTCCAACGGTCATCGCAAATCGCATGACGTGTCCGGCCCACCTTATCTTCGATTCCTTGGCGAGAACGGCAGCGGAGTACAAATCTTTGATGCATACATAGGTTTGCGGATTCGAAAAAGTGGGCGCGACCGGAAGTTCTGTATTGCTGAGAAAAGGGCACAAAATTTTTCTCTGCTTCAACAAGACATGTCAGATCAAAGCTACTTGGAGAGAAATATACGTGGAGGAACGTATTTAAAAAGAATGCTTAGGAAAGCAACAGCAAGTGTTTCTTTTCTCAAGAGATAAACAAAAGACTGACTGAATGGCAGCAGATTATTTTGCGCTTGTGTGAGGTTGACCTTGAAACGATTGAGACAGTTCAAGCTAATTTAGCTCTCTGCTCGCTACCACTTCGCCTCAGCCCTTGGGTTAAACTTTGAAGGAGCTACCACTTACCTACTAGAAAACATTGATTAAATTCTATCAGCAGAGCTTTGGCATTCATTGAGATGATACTAGCAATGCTCGTATACTGGAAAAGCTTACATTTAGGTAACGTACTTTGTGAAATGTGGTTGGCACTCGACGTGCTTTTTGTCACGGCGTCAATCCTACACATATGTGCAATATCATTGGACCGATACTTCTCGGTGACATCACCGCTTACATATCCTTCAAAACGAACACCAACACGAATGTTCATCTATATAGGTTGGTAAATTTATATTTGATAAAATTAGACGCCTGAAGTAAACATCACTGGCGGGATGATGATCGAATTGTACCAATGTGACATGAGTTGTAGCCTTCAATCGCTGTGAAGTCCTGGCCTTTCCATGGTATTCATTACAAATTCCAGTCGTGTTCGGATGAGTCTGATACAGATGCAACTACCGCTGAGGAAAAGTTGGCACTGGCCCTCTTTCAGTAATCCTCTATCGATGAATCAGTAGTAATCGACACATGATAAGCTCCGGTAACTGTCAGTTAA
Source organism: Ostertagia ostertagi (assembly GCA_036418205.1). Taxonomy (NCBI): domain Eukaryota; kingdom Metazoa; phylum Nematoda; class Chromadorea; order Rhabditida; family Trichostrongylidae; genus Ostertagia; species Ostertagia ostertagi. The sequence continues at coordinate 79,688 of MU868517.1, forward strand.
CTTAGTGAATTGAGGGTCAGAAGGTATAGTGGGCTACTGCTGGTACTGTAGCAATCTAAATTTCGAGGGAGGTTTGACGCGCTTCAAGCGCGTAGTCTGTGCTCTAGTAGAATGGAGCGGAGCTAGATCAGCTGTTTCAAAACTTTTTTCAAGACTCTCAGTAACCATCTATCTCATTTGATAGGTGCGTAATGCTACCACACCTCCTATCCCTCAGTACACTAATAGAGCGCGCTGCAGAGTTTCTGCCAATTTTTCTCTGCCACAGAGAATAAACAGATTTGATAAATTAGTCCATTTGTGAGAGGTACCATTCCCTGAGCATTCTTTTGAGATTGGTCTATGTAGATCAAAGATACAGTAGCAAAAAAATATTAGTTGCATAACACAACATATTCTACCTGAGAAATTACGTCTCCCATGACAAATCAAAATCAGTCGCTCCCAAATCCTTGCGATAAATTTGCAAAAGCTTTTTTGAAAGTTTCGGTGAATTTTCTCTAGGAAGGAGCATCAACTGAAATCTCAGGAGCAGATTTCTTTCATTTGTATTTCCGAAGTGTGGCAAACATCGTTGTTTGTCTTCTATTATCTTTGTTTATCTTCGTCCTCACTTATTTATCCTTATTTGGCTGTTGTTGTGAAGAAGCACTCACATGTTAACTATTTGACATTCCTTTGATTATTATTGCATTAAGAACGGCATGTTTTCTTTGAAACTCGTGCAAGTAAGCTCAAAGATAATCCTTGAGGAGAATTTCGCCTGACAGCCCTCATTAATATGCACTTCCGTATCCCGGCGTTCTTTTTTCATTCCTTTTCACCCACATTTCTATGAAGTTTACTTTGTAGAACTTCCGCGCTGTTTTAATCGCATTTTATTTAACATAGGGCAATGCGCTTAATAGAAGTAAGCTAAGCTTCGTTTCTCTTCGTCTTTTGCAAATTACGATGATGTAGATGTAATTGCACATCTGAACTCCCCATAGTACCTATCTCTCACGAGATATGAAGACAGCTGATCTATCGCCTCGACATTTTCAAAGGCAAGCGGCTGTACCTAGGATAGTGGCACATCCCATTATGAATCCATGCCACTTGATACCTTCCTCTTCTAGGATTGAGCCAGTTGCACAGACAAGGCGCGCGGAGAAGGTGCTTGGGTCTTATCATTGAAGTGAATCTGTTAATGCTAGTCATGCGGTGATTTTTACAGTAGAGCGTCTGCAACTTTCTCGTTCTCTGTGCGTTCTCGTTTCTACATCGCCGTGCTCAGGAAAAGGCAGTGAAGCCTAAGTCTCATTTCTTCTACTTACATTTGAAGAAAATCCTCGAACATTAAACGTTACAGCAATGCTGAGATACTTGGAACAAATTAGGAAGCCCCATACTTCCATTATACTATCACAAATCAAAAACGAGCCCAATCCGTGACATTCCAGAGGAAGAAGATCTGGACGGAAATATGGAAATCCTAGAAGCGGAAGTTTTTCAAATCCATGAAACCTCTATAAGCGTAATGAACATTATGTGAAGTTCCATCGCCGCACTCGTGCTCAATCTACATGAAAGGGCTTCGACTTTTTTTTGAAAACTATTGAAACATCTGTAACGGAAGTTACTATTATAGCGATTCTCTGAGATGGCAAAATCTGTTTTGATATCCGAATGCCTAAAGTGCTCAAATGCCTAATGTAGCGATTTCAAATATTGTCCATTTGAGCGCTTTGACGTAAGCAACTATGAAATATTAATCGCAGTTTCGTATTCAACACAGCAAAGCTTTCCCAAGTAGAAAAGATTGATTAATTAACTCTAAACTAACGAACTTGTCACAAGAGCAAAGCGATAGGAACGAAAAACTCCTTGAGAAAGGGGATGTCAATGGGGGAGAAATGGAGGAGTACGTGTTCGTGATGTTCGTGGTGCATGTGGAGTGTTCGTGATTGGTGGCCACGTGCAGTCCACCAATCACGAACACTTGCTGATTCTGATTATTCGCCCACCGACGAATACCTACTATTCTGGAACAGACGAATTTTCATCTTTTTGTCTTGATCCGAACGCTTTTGCTAGACGTAGTTGTCGCCCCTTCCCTCCTGACAAAGTAGATCGTTCCCTACTGACGGTAGCTCTGAAAAAACCTCTTCACCACTGTCTCACACAACCTCATATGGAAACACGACCCTCGAGGACCTAACTGAACCTGACGGGTGTCCCCCAACAGGCCCACCGCGCGGCGAAGGAAGAGACGCAGACGCGGCAAAGGACGAGTCGCAGCGCATACTGTAGCGGTTAGGCGTCAGGTTAAATAGAGTGTACCATACTACGTCTCATATCGCACAGCACGCGCTGCAACTCGTCCTTTGCCGCATCTGCGTCTCTTCTTCGCCGCGCGGTGGGCCTCTTGGGGGACACCCGACCTGAGCACTAAGTTAAAAATAAAAAATAAAGGATAAAGCATTTGCCGTTGATCAATCCCTCGGCACGCATTCTACTTCCATTTGTACATTCGTAGTGGCGTTTGAATGCGATGTGGCCTATACAATGACTTGCGGGGGCCAGATGTACAAGTCAGTGTTTTTATCCTCCCAGACAAGTCTGGTACCAATTAGCCCCAGTATTGATCTCCGGACTGCTCGCGTAGTAAGTGTGCCACTTGCCACTACACCTCTTCCGCCCGTGCACTAAGTTACCGTGACAAATCCTTCCATTGTCGTCCGCATAGAAGGCCACTATGAAGTGTTTTTTCCGATCTAATGGCATGTGCGCTGCAAATTCATTCGGGAATTCGGTTTGCAGTCAGCGAACTGTGATCAATTCCATTTAAATGTGAAGCCAAAAGTTTTTTATTGGCCGCTCCCGCGCGTTTACATAGCGTACTGTCTGTGTGTCTGAACAATGCTTTTCTTTATTATCAAATGACCTGTACTAGCCCGGAGCGCTTATCTGTTCTACGACACTGTAGCTTTTGCTTTTTCAATATTCTAACCGAATTTGGAAAACTCAGAAAATAGAACACCCTCGTCAAAAACCGGCGCTTTTAGACACTGGTACTCATTGATTTCATAAAGGCCCAAATCGTCTGAAACATTTCGGTGTACTTGTGAGGAAACGAAGTTGCTGGAAGGCGATTTCTAAAGTATAAAAGGATGACCTGGGCTTGGACGGCATGACGCTCCAAAAAGTCGTCAACTGCATTCGCTAGAGCTGGAAAATATTGTATGCTGGAAAATTCAGTGAAAAGGCGATGGTAGTTGGAAACTCTCAAACATCATGGTTCCAGCGTGAGTCGAGTGCTGCAATTCGAAAGGCGCAACTTAACGTTACAAACTCGTCCATCAATCCAGTATAAAGTGCATTTTATTAGAATGGCTGTACCCGTTGAAGCAGTATACAGGCAAAATTGTGCAGCAGGCAGCAAAAATTTAACTGAATAGTCAATCATTAAACAGACAGAGGCTACACATTTAATGACAATGCGTCACACAGCCTGAAGGTCCGCTTCAGAGTCCGGCCTTGACCTGGCCGAACAAGATTCCCATCTCTGTGTGGTAGGTCACTTGGTGCCAAACTTGTTTGCTGGAATAAAATTACTGACTTCCTTCTAAGTGTAAATCGCTGCAATCCTATGTAACTCTACTAGTCCTCCACGAAAGTTCCTTTTCCACTGCAGTAGCCATGTTTTTAGATGTATTTGTGGTTGTTTCCACTCAATTTCGCTTTTGACAAGTTTAATTACTAATAGTTTACAACGATCTGATCAAAGTAAGGCCGATGTCAGACTTTGCGAATCGCGCGATTCGCTAGCGTCTGCGGTCGCGTCGCGGCCAGTGAATCACTCAATTGGCTGGTACCGCAACGCGACCGCGGACGCTAGCGAATCGCGCGAATCGCTAGTAGCGAATCGCGCGATTCGCAAAGTCTGACATCGGCCTCAAGCAGTTTACGGTGGCACAGCTTCGTTGGTAATTTGAATTCAAAACAACTATTAATAATCCGCTCATTCCTCATGCTGTAAAATGAATTGAAATAGAATCCATGAAAGCCAAACTCAAATGAAAGTAATGGGACCAACATTTCCAGGCGTTGCTTGGGTGGTATCACTGCTAATCTGTTTGCCGCCGATCTTTGGCTGGAGACCAGAACGACGCCCAGGTGAATGCGCCGTCAGCACAGATGTTGGTAAGGATTTCAATCAATTACCACTGCTTACCATCTATAAAAGCATTATATTCTAGGTTATGTTCTATACTCGTCTTTGGGCTCATTTTATATTCCTGTCATCATACTGGTACTTGTATACGCACGAATCTACAGCATAACTATAAAACATAGTCGTCAGCGTTTGAAGGAAACAGAGCGAAGGGATCAAACTCTGAGTCTACTCACTGCTAAGCCTGGTAGGTGTCATTAGAAGGAATTACCATAGAATTCATTGTTTTTGAAAAATATCAATTCCAGCGAAGAAAGTCGTCGAATTGGAACTAATCGAAGATAATTCAGATGGCGATGAGAAGGAACATAATGCTAATAAGGTAAATTCAATGTTTTCTGGATCGGTCGTTTTGCAGGAAATTTTACACAAGTTGGTCGTTTTTGGAGACTTTTCTAGGGGAAGTAGAGGTCTGTATTTGTCTAGTGGTACGCTCAAAACTTTGTTATCTTTTGCATTTTTTTTTCTAGCGCGGTCAGTAAAGTGCGAAAGATCTTGAAATCATATATCCGATAAAAAACCAATTGTGCAATATACGATGTGCAACGTGGTCCCCCAAAAACCTAGCTTAGTCAGAAAAGTTTGCAGTTTTTTTTTCAAATAGGCTAGTAGCTAAGCTAGAGGTTAGTGAATTTCTTTTCCTTGTCACTATGACTCCTAAATACTACTCCATGTTGATATATATTTGGTTTAATTGTCAAATTTTACGTAGTTTCTGCATGTAAAAATCGAATTCATGTAAAAAAAGCAGCGACTTTACAGAAAGGGTTTGTCCAAACCTAATAGTATGGAATACTGCAGAGTTTTGTTTTACAGCAGTTCAGTCTGAGAGAGCGCGCTATTATCAAGATTTTTTAGCATTATTAGAGTCAAGCAAGCATGAAAGAAGTTTCCGAGCACGATTAGCTTCCTGAGAAAATTGGTTGTTTCAAAACCTCGAGTAAAGGTTGACTCTTCTCTTCCTCCAACCTCTCAGTCAAGAAACAACCTTCTCGAATCTCACTCTCATTCGAATGGAAGCCGTTTGCTGCCAAAAATCGGATGGGATCTGGCGGTATTAGGGAGACGTGCCAATAAGAAGCCGTAGCCACGATTCGAAAGCAGGAACGCCCGTTCGGTCGTCCTCTTCTATTAATGGTAGCCTTACCGAAAAGGAGGGAGTAAAACTTCTGTTTAGCAAAGAGTAGAATCTCTGCTTCCTTGGAAAGGATCCTTGTGAGGTGTTTTGTCAACAAGAACCTCACTCCCGGCATCAGATTCCGACAACTAAAATAGTGGAACTTGTGCCATGAGTAGAATGTATTGCACCATTCGGTGAGGTCCCAGTTTTGACCCAGCGAAATGCGGACCCGCCAAGCACAAGCAAGCGCTGTAAATACGAAGACTTCTTCTGCTATTGTCAAAAAAATTGCTTTCCCACTCAACAGTGGCCAGCAATCCTTCCATCTCGTTGCGCACTTTTTGAACTCGGACAAAATGGCCGTTGTGAAGCAAACGACTCATGTTCTGCCTTATGATTTTGTTGTACACCTTGGGAAAGCAAAACTGAATTCAAGAAAACATCACCAAACTTTTCGGCGCAGCGGGTGCCACTGTTGACGGAACTTTTCTGACGGTTATTCCTTAGATGTCCCACTCCTTCACTGCCCTCACCCTTCTCGGAATATGACGTCATCTTCCATTTACGTTGAGCCGAAGGAGGCCTACCGCCATCGCTCAAGCCTGAAGCTGCTACATAATTTCTTGAATTGATTAGTGGTGGAATAGTTTAAAAGAGACATGATCTCTGATTTGCGGACCCCCTCCCAACCAGCATTCCAGAAAGCGTCATATTTGTCCACGATCCGTAGAGCAACTGGTAAGCCCCGACCCGTGCACTGTGTTCCTGTGGCGAATTCTTGTGATGTCGTTGGTTAAGAGGAAACATTGAAATTTTCTGATAAGTTGGAATGCGCACCTCACTCTCCAGTTCAGATCATTCGGTTTGAGTAGCTGTAGCGACATTATTTGATTTTGTTTCAAATCTGGAGAGAGATGTTTTTTCAATTGCCCATCCCCTCCCCCCGCTATCCCCCTAAAATGTCTTAAAGCGTTGATTTCAAAGCCTGAAAATGATGTTCTAATCAGTTTATTGTCAAAGAAGCCATCAACAAACCATACAGTTGCTTAACAAATTACTATTTCTTCAAGCTTCTTCTAGAATCACTGTGTTGAACCCTTGTGGTCTTGTTTAAGTTTCCAAACATTTGACATTTTAAGAAAAATGTATTTTCTATTGGGTTGTCCCATAATAGTTTAGTTTCAACACTTCGATTTCTTCAAGATTTGTATTTTCTTTTGCTAGGGAACGTATGGATGCATTCCTCCCAGAACGAGTGAAGCTGTGAGATGAAAAGCTCGGAGAGGTCGTTTTTGGGGTGGTTGTATTTACTGACTTTTTCTCTCCTAGCTGCTGCTTCAGGGAGCTGGGGAGGTGATAGTACGATGGAGCAATGTCAGGGCTATACGACAGATGTGGTGTCGTGGTCCAGCCAGTTTCCTCGAAACGTGGCGAGTTATCTTTGCAATGTGAGGCTGGGCGTTCATTTGGAGGAAGGAGATTTTGAGACTTTCAAACCGTTCTCCCGCACTGCTGCGGCCAACTTCGGGAGCTATTCCATGGTTACCTTCGCAATGCTTGTCTGCATAAAGTGAAGTGGTTCTCAAAACGGGATACCCAGCGAATCCAACGAACTGGGGGTAATATCCTCTGATGAAAGAGCTCGGGCTTTGGTTGAGGTCCAGGCTGCGAGGTAGCCACCAGGCGTGCCGCGTGTTGTTATCGTGGTGGACTCATGACTCATCTGCACTGGTGACCAACTAGGGAATGTCCTGTCTATGCGGTCGCAGAATGAAACTTCTGCAGATGGTCAGGCGTGCCTTCTCGGTCATGGTCAGTCGATGCATGCTGTTTCCATCGAGACTTCATTCTGCTACAGCCCATTCCATTCAGGTGTCGACTCATGGAGCGTAGGCTGCGTCCAGATGTTTGCTACAGTTTCCTGCTAATAGTCCGGATGCACTTCCTATTCGTTGCGCAAGGGTCCTCATCGAAAGTGACTGGAGGTCCATGATGAGGTCGAACTTTGCAGCTCCTATCGTATTTGCCGATGCTATTGAGCCAATAGCTCAGTGCCCGATCAGTAGCAAAGACTGGGGCAAACGTAGCGCTGATCTTGCCTACCGCGCTCCTTGCAAGGTTCTTCTTAAAATTGTCGTAAGGCATAATCGTTGGGTTTGGTCGTTGATCTATTTTGATTCCTACTTAATTATCCCGTTGCGCATTTGAGCTTCTGAAACATCCTGGCTGAAGGTCCTGATGTGTTCTTCAACATATCAACTTATTTCGTTATGAAGCTAATTTGACATGAAGAAAATTGAATTTGAACCAAAATCGGCCAGAAATTATGGGTCAACCCAATACTTCCGGTTTTCGATGTTGAAAATTGTGTTGCACTTCGTAGTCTTCTTGGCGTATACGTGCTTTGTGAATTCGATGCAATTTCGCCCTTCATTGATCGCGCTAAATCAAAAATTAAAAAATTCCAATTTTTTGGCCGCTACTGTATGTAGGTTGTTGCGCCGGTAAGTTGGTACAATGTTGAGAGCCATTGGTCAATCATTTTCCCGATATAATAAAGAGGGGTCTGCCAATGATAAAGGTTCAGCACTGCAGCAGTCTCTTAACCGTGGATCGGTGCGCAGTGTTTTAAAGGTTCTTAACAATTTCATTTGATCTCTTGTTTAATATTCAACCGAATACCGTTTCTGGGGCTATTGGGCGCAACAATCTACAACTAGAAAAATGTGGAAAGTGCTTTATAAAGGTCCTATCAAAAGAATCCAGATCGATTTAGGAGGCAATCAACCAGGTGTGTTGGCATTTGAGAAGAATCTCTGAAGAGCTGCCACACTCAAACGCTTTTCAAAAGGTACGTATTATATATTCTGACGTAGTGTTTGCTCACTATTGCTATGGGATACATAGATGTAGACGGCAGAGCCGTAAAAAGTTCTTGGAGCTTTAGAATGGCTTCGGACAAAAACCGACAGTGGCGCCGAAAACTGAGAAGGACGTGAGTGCGGAAAAACGCCGACGGAAATTGAAAGCGAAAGAACGTCAGGCGACCATGCTACTCGGCATTATTTTGTCTGCCTTCATACTGTCATGGCTTCCATTCTTTGTGAGTTCATTTAGTTACCTCTTCGTTCTAGACCAGGAAAGCCCATAAGCCGGTTTGTGATCATGGCAAACTCCATGCAGTCAGCCATTGATAAGCGCCGTTCGCGCTAGGTGCGGCCATGCATCGAAAAATTTGGCCCATACGACGTGATTGTGAATGTGATCCCTTCCCATTCCTTTTCCCACAAATTCCTACGGTCCCATTCCTCTCACGTCCTCCACCCTTGATCGATGGCGTTGTTGTTGAAAAGTTGATCCCGGTTCGCCCAGACGCGCTTCCATCTCCGCCCTCTAAATACCGAAGTTGCATTGAGGGACTGCGAAGGCTGAACCACATGAACTGCTGAAACTGCAAACTTCACGTTATTTCCTAAACTTTCGCTGCTCCTACACTGTTCCCGCTTTCCGTAATTACGCATGCGACTCTTTAAATAATTCGAATATAATTGAGATTCGAGGTTTTCGGAATGTCGAATTTATGAGAAATTCTCGTGCGTGATCCGGGGCTGAACGCCCTTACCCGCTGTTTTCGGTCGAAACCCGAAGAAACCTGTAAAGCGCTACGCGCGAGCGCTATTTTTAATCTCTCTCTCCACCAACTAACAATAAGTAGTGACCCATCATGTTATAACATGATAAATGTATTAGCCATGTGAACACTTGAAAGAAGCATGCTAGCGATCCCGAAAATTACCAAAAAAAGATTTCTGTTTTATCTATGACTTTCAAACTTTTCAGGTGATGTATGTAATTGGAGCATTTGGATACGAAGCGCCAGCTGTTGTATTCAAATTTTTCTTCTGGCTGGGATACTGTAAGTCATACTGACTGATTGCAGCTCATATCTATCAAAACTTGAAGGAAATAGCACTGCATTTTCAGGTAACTCTGGTATCAATCCTGTTATCTACACTGTCTTCAACAGAGAATTCAAGCGAGGTCTATGTCGCCAACTGCAGAAATTTGAACGATATCTGCGATCTTTCACGGATTTCTATAAATAGTCACGATAGATTTATCCGAATCTTAAAGTAAACAGAACTGCCGTAGACCAATGTGCTGCCGCAAACACCAACCAGGAAATGCTTTAGAACTTCCCATGGAACTTTGAAAAAAGACCTATGATAGAGTCTTGGACGCTGATTACAAATATGGACACTAAAACTGCTACGTGAACTTCCTAAGAAAGTTACGAGCCTTCAAAGTTGGCAAAAAACGTTACTGAGGCGAGCTCACCTGGTGGAAATCACGGTTGCTTTTTGTCTGGTTTCTTGTTCTATAAGGGTTAATGGGTGCCCTGATTACGAATTTGAGACTCGTTTTTGGCGCAGAGCCACGGCGACTGTGATTCCATCAGGTAAGCTCGCCTCAGTAACGTTTTTTGCCAACTTTGAAGGCTCATAACTTTCTTAGGAAGTTCACGTAGCAGTTTTAGTGTCCATATTTGTAATCAGCGTTCAAGACTCTATCGATGCATCTAGGTCTCCTTCCAAAGTTCCATGGGAAGTTCAAAGCATTTCCTGGTAAGATCGAGCGCTAAGATGCACAAAGAGCGGCAGGCCTACGAAGATGCGGCCGCTCAACCGCGTGCTCAATTTCCACGCTTTGCGGCCATGCATTTATCTACATATCAGCGCACCCGTACTAAAAACTTGCACCTGCGTAACATTAGTGCATTATTTGCGTACTTACCACATTCTGTTCATACATTCTGGCAAGAAAATTTATTAAACTAGTTACTCTATAATATGAAAAAATCTCTAATATTACTCGTATTGATCAAGCATGGGTAATAAGTTGACTGTGTTTGTGCCATCATTTGATTCCATGCAACTTTGGTGCTTTACTATTATGGCATTGTATACGCTACAGAAATAAACGAATTTGACTCGATACTGAATCACGAATTATCTACAGCGGACATTGAGCTGAGCATTCCAAGCTCTTTCAAAAATAACATTGCGACTTTCTAGAATTACTAGTACACGTGTAATTAATTTTCTGCTAAAGATTGCAACTTCTTTGTGAAAACCAGCAATGAAGCGGTGTCGATCACATATTCAGCTGTGACATTGAGGCATTTTTCTTGTTCCTCCTCATTTTTCGATATTTACGGAAGAAAGCCCTGACGTGTCGGCTGTCCAAGTGACACCGAATCGGATGTGCTGGATTGGCCCTGAAAAAAACAGGCAAGTAAGGTTGTGACCTCTTGAATGATTTATAATCTGGGGAAAAAACTAATGTGCCGCAGTAACGCAGCAGTAACGACATTACCTAACTATTAATTTGCAACGCAGGTTTCCTCCGCATATCGGTGGCGGCTGCGACAGTTCTTGTATACTTTAGCTTGCGCGTTAGCGGCAATAAACACTTATACAATAATCCTTACATGTCAACCTGTTACAGCACAAGTAACAGTTCTACCGCTCGAAGCTGCAGTGATTACCCCAGGGCTAAATGATGGCCAACACGGATTTATATTTGGGGACATCACACGACGGGGCGTTCACATATAGCTGTGATTTGAAGTCGTAGGTGTGGTGCCTACCAGGAAAATGGTTAAAGGAAGCGATTACGATAAGGAATTTTTGCATCGGGGGAGAACCTGCGCCACACGGAGCAATTACTTGGCTGCCAAGGAAGCGATGTGTGGCGCTTCCACGGCGAAAGGTGCTGTGGTTGCTGAGCAGGACCTCCGCAGCACTCCGCCCCAGCAGCGTTACGCCCACAAGTTTACTTGTTGATTTGGACGAGCTGCGTGACCAGCAGCGGCGCAAATGGAGTATCTCGATCAAAGGACGAATTCACGATTGGAATGAAATTCGAAGAAGGAGTAATTAACCTGGTTGAGGGACCCGCGGACTTCCTGAGGGTGCGGACTGACACAAAACTGGCACCGAATGGAGGTTACCTCTGCGACCTCATAAGGGCTCAATCTTGGCGCGCGGGTCAGATCACTCGCCGCAGGTCTATACGTGGCGAGTATAGACCTCCGGCGAGTGATCAGATGATCGGTAGGCGTGCACTGACCCTATACGTGGATAGCAGAGAGAGCGTAGTGTTGAAGAGGGCACAGCGATGAGAGTCGCATCAATGCTCAAATCAACGGGCAAGGAAGGGGTCCCATTTCTCGGGTTCTGGGCCGTTTCTCATGGTTCTTCCTTCTTTCGTGTACCACTCACCATCCCTAGGTTAAAGGAATCTTCCACGGACCATGGACCAGTGGGCGGGACCGGAAGTGGTTTTGCGACGAAATGCATGGTAGGTACGGATCCACGTTCATGGGAAGGTTTGAAGTGAATCCTGTTCACGTTCGTGCGTTCGACACGTGGATCCGTACCTACCATGCATTTCGTCACAAAAACTTCCGGTCCCGCCCACTGGTCCATGGTCCGTGGAAGATTCCTTTAAGTTTTTGAATAATTTGCGAAGATTTATGTTGTTAGCGTGTTGTCATTCGTCTTCAACCTGGGTTATTTTTACGATTTTAATCGAGTGGTTCCAATTAAAATTACGTAAAATGCAGGAAAACTCGATTTCAGTGACGCCCGCTTTCTTAGCTGTTACCGGTCAGGCAGTATGAACACAAATGGCGTAATAAGATTTCTTGGAGAAGCGTCCCGCCTTGTGTTGCTTGTTGGAATCTTCCTGCTTTTCGCTGCTAGGTTACCATTGAAACACCACCACTGTCCCACAAACCCTTCGTTGAATTTATCAACCTCAAAAGCTACTATTGATTGCGTCTATACGGCAACCCCGAATGGTTCAAGTATTGGTCGTGTAGCTTCGTATCGATGGAAATGAAAGTGGCGATACCGTTCGGCTTGGAATATTATTGAATAGCGAAGCAACTTCTCTCGCCGGCTATCAAATGCGGAGGGCCCGTTCCGGTCGAGTTCGCCTAGGACTTGCTTGGCGCGCCTCACCGTATCGTAGAACGGACCAACAGGACAAGACTGTCTTTAGATTATACCTCAGAGTAATAGATTGGTTCGAGCTGACGAGCTCATCTGCGGGATTGCTTTGTCTGAAGAAAGCCTCTATGTATTCCTTTATCCCGTACTTCTTTGATTTTTTTGAGGCCAGTCAGCAGATCGACGTAATCTTCATACTTACATGGGACCTCCTTCTGAGTATTGGAACACCTGTCATCGATGTTGAGATTGCTCGCGATCTCTCGAATGGCGATAAGTGCATAGTGGATGCCTAAACACATTAAATCATCTTTGATGCAAATATAATAGTATACACATTACCTACGTAAATCTAGTTATATAAATTCATGCAGTGGAAAATATGCCCAACGATTAGTTTTAATTCCGCGCACCATTCCTTATCGGCTCTGTGGTGCCAGAAGTTCGCGATTCGTCGCGAGGTATTCCTGATTGATTGTACCGCGATTTGCGGCGATTGCTGCGAATTCACGCGACGTGGGGTTGTCGCGACTTGAGCGCTATTCACGCGGCGGCATCGGCAAAATCTCGTGCAACGTGTGTGTGAGACATTTGAAACATGAATTATGTAATACAGGAGGAATCATTCTCTGCTCAATCTGAGATCAAGCGAATGTGTCGGCTGAAGATTATTGTTTAATTTGAATTGTGGAGAACAGCTATGCAATTGAGTTGATCTGGGCAACTTGTTGGTTTCGATGGTTCGCTAGTAGTCTTGTAGACTGCCGACTGCATATCGCCACGGGACTCTGATCGACAGTTCCTTAGCCTATGACCTACAAAACAAGTATTACCATTTCGATTTCTAGGCAAAGATTTTCAATCCACTTAATTTTTTCTTGTATGTAAACGGCTAATCTCATCCAGTAAGGGGGCATCAAGTGGCTGCCCTCACCCCCCACCCCCCTAGACTGCCTACACTCCCCCTGGCGCACAGGTTTCTCGAAGTACGGGACCCCGTGAGCCAGGGGGAGTGAAGGCAGTCTAGGGGGTGGGGGGTGAGGGCAGCCACTTGACGTTGCATCACAATGCCCCCCTTACTGGATGAGACCCCTTGTACCTTCACAAACATGCCTATCAATTGTTTGCGTACCGAAGATTATCTGCTTCGCGACTGAGACGGGATAATACGAGTGTCAGAGAAGACGCGCTTCATCTGTCCATCACGGCATAGAAATTTGTTACTTTGATTTGTGCCGTACCTCCCTAGCCGCCGTTGTCGACACAGGATCAATGGTAACGTATTCGACTCGAGAATTGACTGACGTCGAACTCGATGAAGAATTCACTACAGCAGGTAGTGCAACATCACAATAGTTCAAGGTTTGACGTGAACTTGTACTTTCTGAAAAAAAAACTCAATTTATAGAAAAGCTTAGCCTGGGAGAAAGGCATTAATAACAAGTCCGTCAATTCAGAGAGTGAGCAAGATAAGGGCAGCGACTATAATGTGTTCTATAGGGGTCTACGGAGGATGTGGGGGGTGTTCAGTGGTATGTCAATGGCAAAAAACGAGAAATCGGTCAAGAAATCGCGAAAAGGGACCCCCTCGTTGCCCAAGGACGGACAGCGGTCAGCAACACGTCTGGTGGCACCACGCTAATCTATGCTCCAGTCGAGTTGCTCCAGCTGTGCGCTGCACACCCGTCCAAATCACCAACTAAACTAGTGGGCGGATCGCTTTTGGGGCGGAGTGCTTTCGAAGTCCTGCTCAGCAACCAGCGCACCTTTCGTCGTGAAAGCGCCACATCTCGCTTCCTGGCAGCCAAGTAACTGCTTCGTGTTACGCATATACTCCCCAATTCTTCCCTTCTTATCGTGCTCGCTCGCCAAAAAGTGAGCCCCGTTTTGCGTTTTCTTGACAGATTTCTCTGCTTTTTTTTCATAAGTGGCGTACCACTGAGCACCACCACGTCTCCTCTAAACCCTTGTTGAACTATAGCAATCGCTGCCTTTAAAGGCAAAGTTCGGGCTCAGACCCACCTAAGAAGCCCTTACCATGGCTAGAAGTGCTGGGTACGCAAGTGCAAAGGTAGCGCCACCTTTCTACATCGAAACGCGTCACTAGGACCCTAGGCGCCATGGACTTCTAACAGACTCCACCAAACTTAACATGGTCCGCCCACCGTTCGATATCTTGTCTGCGTCGCCACGTTGATCTGCTATGCTCTCTTCTCGGACTTCTCTACCACTCTCCGCGCTCACATTATCTCTCATCTCCCTGCCTGTCTTTTGAACTTCTCCACAGCATGGAGCAAAATGCTCGTATTTCCGGGATACCCCAGGAGGCCCGTCGCGCGGCAAGAAGGCCGAGTCAGCGGACGAGTCGCGCGCGTATTAGGGATTTCGCGTCAAGTTGAATAGAGTGTCCCATTGCACGTCCCACGTCGGGTATCTTATACGAAGTACTAGAGAGCAGTTCTTTGGGCTATCGAACACTACGGATAAGATAATAAGTGAACGACTCATTTCGAGCGTACTTTTGATAAGGACCGGTGGATGTCCTACATTCCACACTACCTGCCCACATCCCATCCACTTTTCTGCACAGGTGATCCACCCTGGAGCTCCTGCACCCTTAGCCCTTTGCGGAGGTGTCCTTTCTCCTGGTCCAGGACCGTTCCCTTGGGTCATGGCAGGCGGAAATGTGAAAACGTTTCAGGGTTTCTCACCCATTACACCAATATTTATCAGAAGTCTACTTTAAATGAGTCGATTACGTGTCGTGAGCCCTCTAATCCCTTATCTTGAGTATTGGAGAAAAAATGGAGTGGCCCCCCCCGAACTGGAGTTTCACCGAAGGTTCTCACCAGTAAGATAAAACCAATCTGACACGCAAATCTACAGCTAGGGTGAAGATCGATCGCACGGAAACCCTCGTACAGGGGGGGCGTACCGTGTCGGGCTGTGTCCATGGGGAGGTCATACCTCATTGCAGGTCGTCAGTAACAGCAGTTGGTATCGTGGTGCAGATAGGTAAGAGGGTATAGCGCAGCAGAAAATGAAAATATCTGAAAAAATGATATTAAATTTTCTTTGCAGGTTCAGTCGCTCCATTCCTCCACCTTCATGAGAAGGGCGTATTTGAAGGCAGTACAAAGAATGAAAGTGCATCCCCGCAAAGAAGACTGCCACATGTGCGCACGCGCTGCAAAGGCACCTCCTCTGCCTATCGCTCGCTCCTTCTCCCTTAATGCTGAGAATGACACACTGTTGTTAGGGACCCTGTTCGCAAGCCGTGAAGGAAAAGCCCTGGGCAAATGAAGTTGTTCTTCAGGTTGTAGGAGTTACGAAATGCGTTTACTACAATGCAGCTTCTGTCAACTGGTCATGATCATATGACACCTTCGAATCGATTCTGCAACTTCGAGTGAGGTCGGATGCATGGCCTATACTCAGACAAAATTCGATGATGACGATTGCCCTTTTCCTATGCTTATGTTGGGAGGATGTTTTCTAGACCCATTTCAAGCGTTGCCAACAATTACACTTGCAATGGTGAAGAAGGGAGCGGATTTTCAGGTTGGCCGGATCCGTCCTCGATACATACTCGACGCAGATATCTTCTCAACTAGGAAATGTAGAAGAAAGCTAAGAAGACCATCAGAAAGCGCAAACCTTCCGCTTTCCAAAACTATCTTCACTTTTTCAGGATCTCACGTTTTAAGAGAGATATTGCTCTTGAAGTGGCAAAAACTCGCGTGAAAATTTCAGCGTCCTCGACGTTTACTCGACGAAATTTGAGAGACCCTATCTTTCTGCATGGAAGACTTTCAGAGCAATTTCAATACTTCTTGGAAACGCGAAATCCAGCTCTATCTAACCCTACCTCAAACTGCTTCAAAGGTTATGAAATGGAGGAATGCAACCTTTTCATCGAGGGTGTAGATTTCGACGGTTTTTTTTTCGGGATTTCAGCAAATCTGACCCAGTGACAATCGCGCCGCAGCTGCCGTTGAATCGGCCGTTGACTGATACACTCGGCTGTTTCGATATACTCAAGCAGGAATTAGGATTAAATCGCAACCCCGTGCCTTCAGGATTTCTGTGCATTTCTGAACGAACCTGACTTTGAGGTCACACAAAGTTAATGCCTCTTTCCTCGAGTCGATATTTCAGTAAATACACAAAAGTGTGCAGCGATGAAAGACAGTGCATAGATGACAAGATGAAGGCCATAACATTATTTTGCAGAATTTTTTTTTGATTTATTTTGCAGGATTTATTTTGATTAATTAATTGAATTAATTTGCTCTGTTTTAGGGGGTCGTGCCAGGATCTCGATTTCGGGGGGGGGGTCGTACTTCTGCGACCACGTACTCGACACGATTTTCACCCTGGTCACAGTACAAATGACAATTTGGTCTGGGAGCGATGTTCGGTGGGACGGCCTAATAAGGAGCAATAGTCTGCCAATAAAGTCCTTCCGATTGAGATATGAAATTTCGCACTATCAAGAACGTACCCTATTTTGCCCCGTGCGGCTCGGCTCCGAGGAACATCCGGGGACAGCATAACGGTTGTGACCCAGTGAGTGAGTCCCTTTTTTGAAGTTATCGTCAAAATTCTTTGCCCGTGTTTCCCGAAACTTGTGTATAGGGGGCTAAAGCAGTTTCCTGATCGCCGAATACGACATCTCTCTTTCGGCGCCAGCGATATTTGGAGCCACAAACAGTCTTTACTTTTGTTGTTGTCGAAAAGCCAATCTCATCTCAAGGGGTTACTTATTACACTGATTCATGAAATATGACGGCACACAAGGAGATGGAGTGTAATTGTGGGAAGCATATCGGAAGCCGCCCGTCAAATATGCAAAAGCAGGAAGCGATCAGAACTTGAACCACACCACACTTGCAGCATGCCCAACTCCAGTCCGCCGCACTATCCACTAGTTCATTCGAACACCACAGGAGAGCGTGAGCCGAAAACGCTTACAAGACCATAGCACTTTCTTCAGCACATGGTTCGGACTACCGTATCATGTTGCCTGAACTTCGCGTTATATTCGATGTACGGCTAACGAGAACCTCTTGAAGATGAAGTGGCCAAAGCTATGGACGACGCACTCCACGATGGAGCAGCAAAAAAGCAGTCCCTTAAGTGATTTTTCGCTGCTCTTTTTTTTGGTGTTCATAGCGGCGTATCAGGAAAAAATGAAGCATACAGTTTTGTACTTCCATACACGTGCCCCTATATCATGCAAAAAACTGTTTTGAAAAAGCGCTCCACGTCCTGAACGACCTTCCATGTTAGCATGCTAGCATATTTATTTGGGGTTTTGCATTATTAAGCTGAAGATTGATTAATTATCAGGACTTCTTCGTATTCTCATAGCCCTCAGATATGGGAAGGGGTTATGAGGTGTACGAATTCCTCTTCAGACACTTAAAGGCAAAAGTCAGGCTCGTGTTTGGGCATTATGGCGCCTGAAATTGAGTGTAGAGATGGGAGGTGGAACGACAGTGAAGAAAAAACGCAAAGAAACCGTCGACAAGACCGAAATCGAAACCCCTTCCTTCTAGCAGTGAAGGAGGCTTGCTCGGGGGAGAGCCACGTCCAAACGAGTTTTCCGGATATGCCAGCCGTTCCATCGGTTGATACGGCAATCAACCTAGCTGATCTCACACGTTAGGCCAGCCACGCACCACATCCCGCGGTGGGCGGGACCAGCTGATGAAACGAACCCATCGCTGTAAGTAGTAGGCCAGAGGCCTTGACGGCGCGCAATCTCGAGTCAGGAGTGTGGCATCACCCCTCTGAGCGCATTCCTGGAAATATTAGTGATGGAAAGGCCTTCTATGGTCACCTAATCCTGACTCGTGGCTTTAAGTTCAGAGGTTTGCCATCCTTACCTTCAAAACAAGAGTTTCTCTTTCAAATTTCAATTCCCCTTGAAAACAATGCAGTGCAGAAAGCCTAGAACTGCAGTTATATCTGGTGGACTGTTAAAATCAAAAAATTATCAAGCAAAACTGCTTTGAAAATTTTGCTCAGTTGTGAGCGAGAGCTGGGCGCACCAAAAAGAAACGTGGTCCCATTAGCAACACACGTGTAGATTCACATTTTCATCGAAGGGTTAACGAGCCATTTTTGATCAAGATGCCTTCCCAGCGTCATGCCAGCACCTAACTACTGTTTGCCTACCAAAGCTGGCGCCGTCGCTTGCACTGTACTCAGTAACGATTCCGCCAATTGCATTAAAAAACTGTGGTAACTTTCTAAGTTGGATCATTCAGTTTGGAAATTGCGCTGGATACGATGCCGGATGCTCTCATATATATGGTATAGTGGACTCCACAAAGAGCTCGAGATGATTTTCCCTTCTTGGCCTGCGTTTTTAGTGTGCCAGCCGCGACATTAAA
>MU868517.1:98540-122367 GCA_036418205.1 Ostertagia ostertagi
GCACGTCCTTCATCGCACATCACGCGCCGCGACTCGTCCGCCGACTCTGCCTTCTTGCCGCGCGATGGGCCTCCTGGGGGGTACCCAATTAACCCGTCAATATAATCGTGTTCTTGCCTTTAACACGTTGAAGACAACGCGCACTTTGGGTTTTGTGCCGCGGGGGACCATGGTGATTTTGCAGGCGCCGACGCCTCACGCAAAATCCGTTAATATTGAGCTTTAACTACGCAAAATTTGGATACAACAAAGTGTTTCGAATGATATTCGATGTATCAAACTTATCAGAAGGAACAACTGTAAAAGTTCGATCGAATGACGTTTTCTGGCAATGAAAAGGCAAGTTTCATTTGCTTTTTGCTGTAGTGAACCTCAAAATTATTTCTGACACGGTTGCTCCACTAAAACATATATCTTGCTATATGTGTAGGTCTGTACTTACCTTCTAACTCTTTTTATGACCAAGGTTATCAGAATATAAAGAAACTAGGAATGAACACAATTGGGAAATTCGTAGACTTGAAAACCTTCGCTAAAAAGGAGCATATTCAACCATTCGATGAACCTCGCCGTGTCTAGTCATATTATGGTGTGGTCTATAGAATAGACGCAAATAATCAGAAAAGAAGTCGTGTGTGTGCAGCATATGCGCTGCACATGGTCCCACGCGGTCCTCAAGGTGTGAAACGCATGCGCTGCACAATGTCGTCAACTGTTAAGCACATTTGTTTATGACCTCCCAGTCATGACGAAGGCTGAACACTCAAGTTCCCCACAGACTAAACCCTTCATGCATTGTTTTCAAATGATAAACAAGTGCCGATCTTTCGGCACCTACATTTTACAAATTACTACACACAGACGATAACCCATTCCGACACGCAATTTACAGTCCATTTGACAAGGTCTGGGGGCGATCTCCCGTCATCGTCCCTAATAATGAGAATAGTGCCCAATAAAGTGCCTTCCATGTTGAGAATGAAAATTTCGCACTATCAGAACGTACCCCTAATTTTCCCCGTCGAGCTCGTCTCCGACCAGGGTCAACCCTATGTTGCTACAAGTAGCAACGGGGGGGTCGTACTTGGATGGACCCAGAGGGGGGGGTCGTACTCTCTCGGTGGCCGGCAGCGGGATTTGTGGTAATGTCCCTACTGATCATAACCATGTTTCAGGAAGAGCATGAGAAAGGAAAATTCGCAGAAACAGCAGCTGCAAGACATGTAGGCATCGTACAAAAAAGTGCCCCCACCATGACATGGGTCCACGCACGTAACCACATTTGAAACTAAAGTGTAGCTGGAGTATTGCCTAAGACAACATGGACAATAGTCAGCACATTACGTTTACGCAAGATTATTGATGCTAGAGCGTTTATAAACCCCTTACTTTCGAATGGACCTTCCAAATGAATCAGCGAATCAGGAGTGCGACCGAGGCGTGGCGCACACCAGGACAGGGGATACCAGTGCAAGCACATGCACAAAGCATTCTGACACATCCTATCGTCAGCACGATCTCGTTTTCCCTGAAGCAGTGTTACGCGCCACTTGAAACCTAACAAATTCGCCCGCTATCTTGAAAGAGATTTAGGCGGTAGGAGAATGCCCTTTCAAAAGAATGTAGCAACGGGACTAATTTTTTAACTACTGACTTTTAAGAAACTTTTGGGTACTTTTTAGAAAGCTTGAATCCTGTAGTTTCTCATACCGTGTTCAGCTTCCCAAATAAATGAGTTTGAAGGAAGTTATGGTCGTTTAAAGGTTGAAAAGTCGCGGTTTCAGAAAAATAGTTCCGCGAACCCCCCTAAAATGTAGCAACGGGACTAATTTTTGAATTACTCACTTTTAAAAAACGTTTGGGTACTTTTTAGGAAAGCTTGAATCCTGTGTAGTTTCTCATACCGGGTTCAGCTTCCCAAATAAATGAATTTGAAGGAAGTTATGGTCGTTTAAAGCTTGAAAAGTCGCGTTTGCACAGAAAAAAGTTTCCAACGTGCTAAATTTTTACTAAATTAGCTTTCGATGAATTTCAGCCATGATTGGAGAGAGAATGATTGAATTTTTTAAATCAAATAACTCCGGCGCGAAGCTCGAATATGAAGAAAGTTATAGCCCTAAAAAGAGGAAGGTGAAAATTGTAGTGCAAATTCCTTTCTTGTTCAATAAATTAATCATTTCAGATTGTTTAAGAACAAATCCGCTCTAATTAAGAAGGATGACCGTCGGTGATCCAGAATCCACCTCCGTCTTCCGAGGAACCTGAAATTTCACGAGGAAAAATTCTTCTACTTCTCGATTTCCCCTTTCGACACCTGTTCCCCTTCAACAAACGCGCCCCACTGCGGTCACCGAGGGCGCGATCCACCACAGAAACGTAACCTGTCAAAAACCTGTCAAACCTTTAGCCCTCAGCCATGAGGTCCGTATCATAAATGACTTTATGTCCTAATTCCATGCCTACGCTGTTTTTCGGAATGGTAACTCGTCTTTTATGAAATTTGAACCGAAATTCAGCATTCTTGTCTAAAAAAGTTTTAATTCATATGATTATTATTGTTTAAGTAATCTTATCACCACTTGAGCTACACACAGGGGGGTCGTACCAAATCGCCCATGAAGGGGGGGGGGTCGTAGAAAAAATCCAAAAAGTAGCAACGATAGGACCGACCCTGCTTCCAACCAAGCGGCGAAACATAACGGGTGTACCATATGGCTGGTCCCCTTCTTGGAAGTGTAACGAAAAATTTCCTTTTGTCTGTTTTCCGAAACTTTCTGTATAGGGGTAAGCAGTGTCCTGATCACGAATATAACATTCTCTCATGGCACCAGCGCCATGTGGAGCCACAACATCTTTACTCTTGATATAGTGCAGAATAGCACCCTCGGAGTCAGTTTTATATAATAGATTGCATGAGGAATCGTATGGGCTTCAAGTTGTGGTTTTTAAACTCTAAATAAAAGCAGAACATATAAAATTCTGCACAATTCCATTTCCTGAAAAACTGTAACAGCCGGAATCTTTTTGGCAGAATACTTTCGAGCGGTCGTAGCAGCTATGGGGAAATGATAATAGATGATGTATATGTAGAAGCTACGAAATTCGTCTTCCATTAACGTCATTAAACTACTGAAGGGTTCGGCTGAGAAAGGTCTATGAATGAAAAACCTACGCAATGAGTGCATGCTTGTGTCTGGTCGGGAATATCGACGCAGAGTTGGAGAATTCGACGTCCGTGCTGTTCTCTCAGACTCCAGTGAATCACCGGACGTGCTTGCTTGCTGAAATCGACCTCAAGATCATTATTGCGGAAAAAGGTCGTTTTTATTTGAGAAATAAGTAATGTTGGAAAAGCTGCGATTTCCTATTGCCTCAGCGATGCGTACGTGTTAGCTCAAAAAGAAAACTTTTTTTATCGGCCCAAATCCGTACAAGAAGCCGACGGGTTCATTCCTGCCTTCCTTTGTTCTTAGAAGAGGCTTGAGTCTCCCGTATATTTGTTCGTAAGCTTGCTTGAGTCTTCTTGCTATTTCAAAGTGGTATTTCCCTTTTTCTCTGGCATGTTGAGGTTTCTGGGCAGACTCATTTTCAATTCTTCCCCAAGAACTTATTTCTACAATTGCCTGAACTTATTGTATACCGTTTGTTTTTGCTGACATGAAAGGTTTTAATCAGTATTTCAAGTCAGCGATAACCATCATGCAGTCATCTTGTTCTGTGAAGAACGTATGGAGACGTTCCATGAACCAGGGGACACTTCGATAGCAAAAGTAGGCGGTAGACTAGTAACCACTGAAATAAAGCAATTTCCAAATTCGAATGATCGAAACGATACCAAAGGGTGTCACTGCATCCGGTATTCTCTCCTCTTCCAGGTGCATATTTCGAGCGTGTTTTAAATTTTTTTTTGTTCCTGGACCAACTTCGACATTGTAGTAACACAAATAGGAGTGGTCTTATGGTCATCTCGACGATGGAGCTGCAGATTTCTACATGGATGACTTGTAGGTTGATTAGGTTCGGAACCTCTCGAACCACCGAGGAAAATGATCGTGTCAAACCGGCGACCAAGTGAAGATTTCAGCATGTGATTCTGTTAGGCACAGGATAACAAACAGTGCGAGGAGAACCCCAAATTGCAGAAAATTCGGCCAAGCACTATATTGTGAGGGAGCACCGTGTCTGACGACGAATTGGCTTTTATTGCCAATTCTTTTGTCCAAAATGACTGAAATATAAAGTTCCCGAAGTCGGCATTCTGATCACTAAAATGTTCTTTGCAGCACCGCGATAACGCGGAATCCGCGAATTTTAAAGGCCGCTCGAGCTCAAACCCACTTAAGAAGCCTTTTCCCTGCGTGCTAGGTGCGCAAGTGCAGAGGTGGTGCCACCTTTCTATATTGAAACGCGTCATGAACACGTTGACGACCGCCGTTGTGCGCGTACTGCTTCAACATTTTTCGTATTCTCTCATCAATAGGCATTAATCCTTCAGCGTTTTCATTATCAGTAATGAAAAAATTGTTTTCCGGATCCAATAATGTACATGGACCGTTGTGGAACAAGAAAAAACATCAAATAAAGTAAGTATCCTCAACGTGTTAATGCCCTAGGCGCCACGACCTTCTAACAGCACACGCCCAACTAACCTAACATGGTCCGCCCATCGTTCAATTTCGTTGTCTGCGTCGCACTTGATCTGCTTGCTCTCTCTACTCGGACTTTTCTACCGCTCTCCGCTCACATTATCTCTCATCTCCCTGCCTGCCTTTTGAACTTCTCCGCAGCGTAGAGCAAAAGACTATTTCCTGTGTATTTCACGATTTTAAGTTCCGTTTTCGTCCACATGTAGTCCACCTCTCACCTCTACTTTCATTTTGAGTAGAACCCATCAATTTTATCCTGATTCTTGCTGTTTAGGAGTCTCCCACACTATCGGAGAATGCCAATTGCATAGATTTCTATGCATTTGCTAAGCTCAGAAGCATCATCGACATAACCTAGAGGGCGATGTTGTTAGAGGAGGTCCAGAATTCTTAGATTAGTCAATTACGCGCGTGCTACCATGTGCTGTCTTTTTTCACTTTCAGTGTTTGTCGCCAAATAATCCGAGCCAATCTCATGCGAGACTTAGCGGAAGCTCTCTGCAGCCTTTTGTTGCATTATCTCTCATGTAATTCATTCATTGTTTGTGGTCCATGAGCTTTCGAAAAATCTCATCGCATCAGAGGCCAATCAATCAAATTGGATTTGCACGTCGTCGACATGTTGAAATGATGGATCAGAAAGATCCTATTAAATTCACATAGAAATTTTAAATACCAGTAATGTGTGCGAGCTGGGTTGTCGCGGCAAGAGAACAGGAGCCGCGACTTTGGGTGGCGAGTTGGTACGTTTCCGGAAGGAAATCCGCGACCTGGCATCAGACGACAGCGACTCACTTGATGACCTGGAACATCAGAACTTGATTCAGAAAAACTTATTAAGATAATTGTATTTGAGGAACAGTATTTGTGGATTGTTCAGAAAAAAAGGGAAAGGGTACTTTGTTAAAGGCCCGGCATTATAAAAACTCTGGAGATTTAAGATTCTTATGAAGCATCGGATGGAGAACTGGGTAATTGGATGTAAGCTTGAATTCCGAACAAAATTTCTACAACTGTGATGAACCAAGTCCACCATTGACCCTTACGAGCGATCAGAGTTCAATGCGTCGTTGGGCCCTGTGCAGAGCTGACACCTACAAAGCAAGGGTGGACTTGAAGCAGTGATAGCGCCCCCGTTCTGCATTAGATAGCACATGTCCCAAAAAACTACATCACGCATGCGAGACATTCTACTGAAGATGATATGGTCTGTTTTCTTATTGCGCCGTTCAATGAATGACGCCTAGATCCATGATTACAGGGCTTTTGCGACAGAGTGTGACTAACGATGGTGATAGTCGACATGATAAACTCGAGACAGTCTTTCGCCCTGCTCATTCCAATCCATTCCGTGAGTACCGATGTGAAGTTCTTCAGCCGTTCTTCTCGGGCCAATCTTGGCGTTGAAGTCGCCGACGATGACCTTGAAGAAGGTGTGGTCTTATCTGTAAACATCCAGAAATCTTGGAACGCTTCGAGCTCATATTCGTGATATCTTGATGTTGGTTGTTCATATCAAAGATTGTCGAAGCTGGTGTTGATCTGCATTTCCATCGCGTGTCTGAATCGAGTTGACAGATTTTCGTAAGAATCGATGGACAAGGCGAAATGCACGACGAGACGAGCATATCGCTCCACCAACGCCCCCACTGTCGAATGTCTCGTGGACAGTCCTTCTCCACTTTCGAAAACTAAGTCATCGTAAGGTTTTCGATAAGAGGCTCTAACAGAAAGGCACCAAAATTCTCCTAGGTCTCATTCTCGGCAGTGGGAACACTTGCATATCGAAACAGAACGGCAGGAAACAAGACTATGAGGAGTGGAAGTCATTATATTCTAGCATTGGCAGGTACTAGATCCATCGACGTCTGTGGGCTAACACACGGTGGGAAAGACCTTGGCCGATATTTGAGCTTCTATTGTTCCTGTATCTCAAGTTCGTTAATTAAACCAGTACGCTTCCTGTTAAGAAAAATGAGTAGTTTCCAACACTTTTTTGAATTACTGAAAATGTTGAGTTTGAGCTGAGATATGTTGCTTTGAAGACGGAGGTCAAAAACCGGCATTAATTTCCGGACAACCTAATATTTTCGTTGGTTCTGTGCAGGTTATTGTTTGATGATTCATACAGCGTTGTTGTTACTGCCTCACGTGTGCCTTCCGCGTACGTAATAAAATTATAAACTTGTAATAATAGCTGTTAGGAATCAATCATCAATCGTGAAAGTATTATAGTTCTTTTCTGTTGCACTAAACAGTCTAAGCATGCAACTCATGCGCGTCGCAACGATTCGAGCTCCCAGCATGGGTCACCACAATGAACAGACTGACTACGTTTTTCTTGGATCCTCACGACGTGCAGGCGGCTGAGCACTTGCCCCCAAGCACTCTGACCGCCTGCTACACCAGCAGTCGAGCGTGAGTAACGAGCTCGTTTCGTTTCCTTTGTAGAATCCTGTACATTAGGGTGTCGCTCTTGAACCGTACTTCACTTCCAAACTTTATTTCTCTGAGCCCAAATCTGGCGAGCTGATTTCGCACTCTGCCTAGAGGCTTCTTCGCTCGAAATAGTGCTATATTACGAGCGACTCCGGCGTGTTTTTTGCAAGCTTGAAGTCATAAAGTTCCAGTAGTCGGAAAACACAATTTTCATGTACTGAAGAAAGGCTAAAACAACGGATGTTCCTGATTTTGCATCAAGCCTCCGCATGAAAATGGAAGGGATGGCCATCCTTCACAAGACAACCTCAAAATGTCTGAACAGTTGTGTAAGAACTTACCAAAAAATGCAGGGAAATACTCGGAGTGCAAAACAGCAGATATTCTTTTACCGACCTAATACAATATGATTCCCGCGCGAGAAAGCATGACTTAGTTGCTTCCCCATTTAGCGTCAGCAACATTTTCTGATTGTGGAAAAAATGCTGTTTCGAGAGCGTTATGGCAAACCTCGTGCTCTCCGAATATGATGTCGAGTTCCTTGGTGAAGTTATGTGCACAATCGACTTCTGATTGATGCTTACCGAAGATTTTTTCTGTTTTGGTTGTTTAATGGGAATTGGCAAAACCTGAAAATAGTCCAAAACTGGCGAATATAATGCAAATACTTTTAGAACTAGTTAATTTTTAGCATACAGACCTTGTGAAATGAAACGCTGGAGGCTCTTCTGTCACTCTCCTTGAGCCGATCTTGCCCTCTGTAGACGGCTGCCTCGATTCCTGACCAAATCATGGTTTTATGCAATCAATCCTACCACCACTCCCACCACAATAATACTATTGAATAAACATTATAAATGTCATCACGCACCATCCAAAGCCTCGAGCATAGGTGGTGATGCGGCTTTGACAGAGTCGCTTGGTGGACCGCCTTGGTAATGATGAGTCGCGCGCTCGCCATCGTATTTCTGCTCATAGTAAAGCGCATGTCAAGACATTAGCAAACAGTGCTTTAAATTACTATGTTTCCCACTCACTGAGAATGATCCAGTCACTGAAGCAGCTAAGCGTCGTGCTAGCACAGCACTAACGCCGGCCCTTGGCTTTATCTGGATATCTTCCTTTGGCCGGACTAAGCCTTCCGGTGGGCTTTCTTCGAACTGGAAACATTCGGAGATTAGTATAAAGTGATTTTATCGGAATCAATGCAGGTAAGAGATCTCGTCCGCGTCATGGCCGCAGTAGCGGATTTAGCAAAGCGTATTGCATGCGCGGCATACAGCAGCGATCAAAGGTTCGGATGCTTTCTTATTTTTGACATAGCGCGGTAAATAAAAACAAAGTGGTCTAAAGTCAACAAATGTATGAGCAAAATTATGATGGGTATGCCCATTTCTAAAACGGGAGATTTTAAAGGCGATAAGCAACAAAATTTTGAAAGAAATTGACGAGTTCAGAACTTGTTGAAAACTCTTGTGTTCACCATTACTCACTTTCAAAGTATACACGAATGGCACAATACCATTACAGCAATCTTGAATGCAAAGTTAATCGGGGGTATAGTGGTGAAATTCTGGTCAAAAGAACGTGTTGTGGTCATGAAAAAGCAAGTTTTATTATATTTCTCTGCTATGGACGTCAAAATTATTTTTGACGTGGTTATGTAAAGATATCAGCTATTTTTATATTCGCTTGGGTTTGTATTTACTATACCACTCTTCTTTGATTACATGGATATGAGAATGCGAAGAAAGCAAAGACATCAGGGTGTTGAAGTGTGTAAAAGGCAGAAATGGTGTCATCCTAAGAAGCCAGCCGAAGTCAAGAGGAGGTGGGAAGAGTACTTCAGAGGGCTTCTGAACGAGGAGTTCCCCACAAGAACAACTCACGGGCAGAGGCCACAGCTGGTCCCATCGCACTCTGGACTGAGGATGAGGTTAGGTGTGCACTTGGGAGGAAAGGTTGGAAAGGCGGTTGGTCCCAGATGGGGTGCCAATCGAGGCATGGAAGGCGCTCGGAGAGTACGGCATAAGGTGGCTCACCAGCTTCCTGAACAAGGTAACAGTGGAAGGAAAGATGCCGGATGCATGGAGAACAAGTACCATCGTCCCCATCTTCAAGCAGAAGGGTGACGCGATGGACTGCTCCAACTACCGCGGGATCAAGTTGACTGCGCATACCATGAAGTTGTACGAGCGACTGGTCGACTCGAAGCTGCGGGAGCTGGTCCCGATCTCCCAGGAACAGTTCGGGTTCATGCCCGAAAGGTCTACAACGGATGCCATCTTCATCGCAGGCAAGTGATGGAGAAGTATCGAGAAAAGCGCCGACCCTGCTACCTAGCCTTCCTCGACCTGGAGAAGGCGTTCGACCGGCTACCGAGCAGTGCTATGGAGGAGGGAACGAAACGTGCCAGAACACCTGATCTCTCTGGTGAAGGACATGTACGAAGGAGCCAAAGCAGCCATACGCACCCCTCACGGCCTAACAAAGGAGGTAAACATCACGGTTGGGGTGCACCAAGGGTCAGCTCTGAGCCCGTTCCTCTTCCTCCTAACACTAGATGTCCTGGTGAAGGGGCTCATGGAGGGACCACTGAAGACCACGCTGACGACATCGCCTGATAGCGGATAGCAGAGAGGAACTTCAAGCCAAGGTGCAGAAATGGCAGAAAGTCCTGGCAGAAGGTGGGCTCCGGCTGAATGTCAAGAAGACCAAGTTCCTGAGCTCCGAAGAGGGTGCAGAGCCGATCGTGGACGGCCATGGTGAGACCATCGAAAGAGTGGAGGACTTCCGATACCTTGGGAGCGATCTGGCAGCCGACGGTAGTGTGGATCAGGCAGTGAAGGCTCGGGTCAACGCTGCATGGATGAAATGGAGGGAGTCCACTGGAATCCTCTGCGATCGAAGGTGCTCCAGAACGCTCAAAGGGAAGGTGTACCGGACAGTGGTAAGGCCTGCGATGCTATACGGCAGCGAGTGCTGGCCCCTGAACAAGAATCACGAAAGGCAGCTTCACTCCGCTGAAATGAGGATGCTGAGATGGGCCTGCGGCTGGACGCGGCTGGACAGGGTCAGAAACGAGGATGTCAGAGCGGTCATGCAGACTGCCCCTGTCCAGCTGAAGGTGCGAGAGCAGCGCCTGCGATGGTATGGGCACGTGCTAAGGAGGCCACAGGATCACCCGATAAGAACAGCGATGGACTTCGAAGTGCAAGGCAAGCGACCGCGAGGAGCCCCAAAGAAGAGGTGGAGAGATGTGATCAAGAAGGATCTAAGTGAAGTCATGGCCACAGCAGAGGACGCCCTGGACAGACTAAAGTGGCGACGACTGACAAAGACAGCGGACCCTGCGACTGCGCGGGACTAACGCTAGGGAGAAGAAGAAGAAGTGAATTACGAAGAAAGCGAGGAATGAACGGAAGCCGCCAAATTTCTATTAGCGACTAGAAAACATTACTAATGTGACGCTTTTTTGATCATACGGCGAACCATGCCGTAGACAGTTATGTAATGTTGCGATCCATAAAATGAATGGTATAGACAATTTAGGAATAGAGTCGCACAAGCAGGGCGAGATGCCGTTACCCCTGCCCTCAACGCTTTCTTCAATGGTGTCATCATACAATCACAACGGCGAATACCGAAATGGAACCCGGTTTCTCTGTACGATATCTCTACAGCAGCATATTAAGCCAAGTAGCGTTATCGAGTCGCGAGCAAGCATCCAAACAACCAAGCCCAGCAAGAGTGACTCTTTGGACAACACACGATGCGCAAGAAGAGACTGCTCCAATTTCAGAGGACTACGAGGGCCGGTTGGCACATCCGTCCCCCACCGACATTCTTGAACCCAAAAAAAGGACTTTCCCGGCGCTTTTGTTCGCAGGAGGGTACACATGAAGCATAGTGCCTGGCCGAAGCATGTGAATGTGAACCGGCGAATATTTTGAATGATTTCCCAGCAAGAAGCCTACCTCTTCATTGCCAACTTCCTGAACCCGAAAAAGCTGTCATGAAGCGATAAATTTGAGGTATGAACTTTGACTGAGTTCTTTGACTGAGTTTAAACACTGACCCTTTCGACAATCCACACTCCAATAAGGATCTCATCATACAATTTGATTCATTTCACAAGTGTGGCTTTCACTTAAGCATCCTAAAATAATCATTAAATTATTATTATTATTATTAGGATGCTTAAGTAAAAGCCACACTTGTGAAATAAATCAAATTGTACGATGAGATTTTCCCCTTTTTTAAAAAAAACTACGTTTAGGGAAAACAGTGCTGGATTGTTCGACATGCCCGGTTTTTTGGTTGGTGCGCGGAACTCAGTCAAAGTTCACACCTCGAATTTCATTGTCACTTGTGGCGTGTGATCTGCACTGGACGCCCTTTTCGTTTTTCGAACTGGAGGGTACCTAACGACCAGCCTGCGGCAAGGATGAGCCATCACGCCATGAGCGCGGTGACCTAGCCTCGTCGCATTACCACCAAGGGACCTAGCAGACATACTTTCTCGCATGATATGTTATAGAATTAAATATTTTAATTAGTGGGCGTAAGATGTTAAATGAGCATGAGCATACTCACTTCTTTTTGTAATGTTGAAGTTTCGCATACGACAAGATCGAGAGAAGGCGGTGGCTCGTCAAAGTCATCGGTAAGAGAGTCCGAGGATTCTTCTGCTTCATTATACTGTAACGTTCGCTTGGAATTTTCGCATTTTCATCTCATTCGGATTTTCTATTTTTCGAAAAATAGTAGGAAGAATTGTAATCTGCAAATGGTTCGTTTCGAACCAAGTAAAATCGCTTTTACCGATGACTATTATGTAATAAATAATTCTACTAAACTTCTAAGTCACAAAATATCCTAGTTATTTGAGATGCACACCTGAAATCCCATCTCGATCCAATCTGCAAGTAACGACATTATTTTCTCACTGTGTTGTTGTAATTTGGTTTCTAATGGCTTGTCTACGCAATGTAATAAATAATCACAATAAAGCAACGACGCATAGAACCAGCTTTCTCCTGGTTCCAGGAGACATCAGGTTGCACCAATCACTACACATGACTTCTTGAGACAATCTACCTAACTTGTTGCGCAGTAACAGTACAGTGGATATGTTCAGAATGTGGGTGATGATTTAGAGAGTATTCGCGCATCGATGGAGCCAACGATGTCTATGGGACAACTTCTACACATCTACTGTCGCTTAGTAACAGTAATGGTATTTTCAATTCTGGATGGCTTCGCGGTGCCAATCATTTCAAGGGAATGCGGAGAGTACGCCACCCTTCAAACGACTTGATTTGAAATAGAAAATAGGTATGCGAACTTACCATAGGGGGCTTGATGTCGGCGGAACTGCACTATTATTCTTCCGTGTGCTTGACGACTTCACCAAACTGAGACGAATTCTAACACAGGTCAACTTGTAAGAGCCGTATCGTAAATCTCAAGAACCAAAGGGTGAAAAGCTAGGATCCTTTGACGGATAGAAGGTTGCTTAAAGGTGTCTCAGTGTTGAATCAGGAGCACAGACGGGAGGGTGTAACCTCGGCTACAGATAGGACCATGGAGAATCATAGGCGACCGCCTAGCTTCCGGAAACCTTGAGAGCGAGAGAGGCAAGACTAAGTGTATATAAAACAATGTGACCAGTGAAGCTCGTACATGAACGGACGCGGAGGCCCGTCTAAACGCAAGCCGTGGAGCATCTGAAGGGGTTCGTGAGAGTGGACACTGTCCAGAACTACGAAGCCCTTTGGAAGTGAATAGTTGTTACTAGGCTCGATGTGGAGAATCAGTATGTTAATCACTTGATCTGTTGCAGAGAGAAAAACACTCCACCCTTAGACTACGACTTTGAAAGATATAAATATACGTACATGTTCTAGGCGCACGGGCAACACTGGGCCATGCAAAAGCTTACGGCATGCAGGCCGTGCAGAGGTTTCATCAGCATAGGAAAGACAAAATTTGAATCGAACCCCGGACCCTGCGCGAAGTAGCGGCCGCTCTTGCCGCTGCGTCACCCGTTCAAACTAGAAGTAGATCTGAGAATTGAAAATATTATCACCAATATCACATTGAGATAGTGCTAATTGTTGGTCTCAACCGTATAAGAGCTCGAGAACGATGGAATGAAACCTTGTGCAGAGCTCATCACAGAACCGCTGTTCCTGGCTTTGACATGTTATAATAGGCTCTTCTTAATAAGAAAACGACAGTGTTGTCAAAAACTTCCAATCTCGCCCCTTTTTATCCGTACCATCAGAATATTGGATTGAGCTCAGTAGTGTCGTTAGTAAGCTCCTCAAACGTTCATGTTTCATGGCCTGCCGCCTTCCGCCAAAGTCGCATGGGACAATCGTCATTCATGTTGTCGATTGTTTTGACTGCATGTCTGGAGCTGATGTGATAAATTAAGTAGAACACTAGACCACTGTAGGAAAGTATTAGGAAGACTTTGTGCACAGCTTCTGGAATTTTTTTTAGTTCACAAACACTGATCAGCAACTTACCCTGATAATTCACCTAGGAAAAACTCGTTTCACCAACAGTAAAAAAAGCATTAAAGAAATCGTCCGAGAAACCCTGGCTCTACCCTTTGACACCTTAGCCTTCCTGCTAACACGTGCAATGATGGAAGCGGGAACTAAGCGAGTTTCACGTCGGGCTACCCTTACACAGAAACTTACACATAGCCCCGTACGTGCTCTGCACTTCGTTGCAACAGCATTTTCGGTCCCGCCAATTGTAGCAGTTGCAGTCAAACAGATGAGCTATTCCAGTAGTTGTTTTCCTTCTAGTTTTTTTTTCTTGGAATTCTGCACATGATCCCTACTATATATAATGCGCTATGTCTGTGTGTGTCTGTCTGTCTGTCACGAAATTCCCTAGCTCCTCGGGATCCGCCTGGAGGGACCGGGTCAAGTGTGGGATGGGTGGGCAAGGTCTCACGAAGTACAAAACACACATCAGCTAAGCGGAGCCCCGCCCACAGTGGGCGTGGCGTGCGTCGAAATGAACTGTACTGAAGACCAAGATTTCAATTTCAGTGACAAAACAACCTCGAAACTGGGCCAAAAAGTGGGTAAAGGTGTGCATTGGTAAGTCACATCGAATTAGGGAGACCCACCCCCGGTGGGCGGGGCGTTCTCCAAAAAAGCAGTGCTTTATGAAAAATTTCATAACTCGGTTGGGAGAAAGCCTACAGAGCAGAAAACAATTGGTGTAGGGGAGCAATGTCTAAGGTGTTCCCAGCATACATGACGTGGGCGGAGGCCCGCCCACAATGGGCGGAGCGCGCTCTGAAGTGTACAGCATTTTCTACAAGTCCTCATAATTCGGGCCGGAGAAGTCTTAGTGAGCCGGAAAAAGGTGGATAGAGGTGGGTGGAGGAGTGGAGGCCAACTGTCATCGGTGGGCGGGGCATGACCAAAGTGGGCGGAGTTTGCGACGAAAATTCATAACTCGGCTCCAAGAAGTCCCGGAGACCGGGAAAAAGGTGGATAGAGGTGGGTGGAGGAGTGGAGGCCAACTGTCATCGGTGGGCGGGGCATGACCAAAGTGGGCGGAGTTTGCGACGAAAATTCATAACTCGGTTCCAAGAAGTCCCGGAGACCGGGAAAAAGTGATTGAGTTTGTCAACGGAAAGGAGGTCAACTGCTATTGTGCGAGAGGGATGTGCATCAAAGGGGCGGAGTTTTTGCCCAAAACTTTGTAACTCAGCTCCACCAAGTCCTCCTGACCGGGAAAAAAGTGCATAGAGGTGGGTGCAGGAGTGGAGCCCAACTGCCATTGATGGGCGGGGCAGGTCCAGAGGGGCGGAGTTATCCTTGAGACTTTCTAACTCGGCTCCAAGAAGTCTTGAGGACCGAGAAAATAGTGGAT
This sequence comes from Ostertagia ostertagi, assembly GCA_036418205.1. Classification (NCBI taxonomy): domain Eukaryota; kingdom Metazoa; phylum Nematoda; class Chromadorea; order Rhabditida; family Trichostrongylidae; genus Ostertagia; species Ostertagia ostertagi. The sequence continues at coordinate 113,534 of MU868517.1, forward strand.
TGAGTCCGTCAACGGAAGGCAGATCAACCTAGAAGGTGGGTGGAAAAGCGTCGAACGAGGCGGAGTTTGTCACGTGACATTACAGGTAGTTAACCCTTTGACTACTGGTGGGACACATGTGTCCCACTTCGTAGTCAAAGACACTACCACAGTTCCAGGGAATATTGAGGCAGGAGGGCTCATTTGATGGCTGAACTGTGCACATATAGAAGCTTTCTAATTCCTACTATGACAATTAGTCGTCAGAAGCTAAAGCGAGTCATCCTGCGTAAGTTAATCTTTGACTACTGGTGGGACACATGTGTCCCACTTCGTAGTCAAAGACACTACCACAGTTTTGGCACTTATTGAGATCGGAGGCCCGCTTTATGGCGGAATTGTGCACAACTAGAAACTTGGTAATTCTTACTCTGTCAGCGAAGTATCAGAAGTATCAGCGAGTTACGCTGGATAAGTTGATAAGCAAGTCGTTCCACAGGTCCCTGGGCAGTGTGCACAGCTCCCGAAAAGGTAGTTTTCGAAGTTCTCACACTCTTTCTAACTTGTTAGAGGTTTTAATATTTCCCTCAATTATGTGAAAACAGGTGAAACGTAAGCAAACCGATGACGGATGGAGGTTTTTATCGGCCGCAAGCCAGCTAAAGGACGGCAGCCTTTTTACGACTGCGTCGGAAATTCCAACCTCCGGAGTTTTGTCAGTTCGTTTGATGCGGAAGTGGTAGTAGAACACTCCTATGATGACGCAGCTTTCGAGCATAAAAACCAGCGAAAATTCGTTAGAGGAGAAGCAGCCGGTGGGCGCAGCCTGTAGGCAGGGGAGCAGCACTTCTACAAAGTGCGGCTTGCACTTTTTTTTCAAGTGTGTTCCCAACTGGACATTGCCTTCTTCCACGAATGAGATGTGACAAATGTGTATTTTTTGAATAGGTCCTTATTGAACCTATTCCGACAAATAGCGCATCTCGCAGCGAAGTTATTACGAGATGGTGTGGTGACAGGAGGGCCACTGCCGCGCATATGGTCTCTGGATCGAATCCCAGCCAAACCCAGCGCGCGTCAGCCAAATTTCCACAGAAGATTAGTTGTTGCTAGGAGCGACTGTTACTACACAAAACACATCGATAACTTGTTTCTAAAAAAGTCGTAGTCTAAGGGTTAAACGGAGCCGCAAGGCTGGGAAAAGTGGATAAATTTTGACGAGAAGGAATGGGGCCAAATGCTATTGGTGTGACTCCACCGAGGAATTTGCGAGTTTCCACGGTGGGCTATAAAATATATCAATGGCCCTGTTGCAAACCAATGCAGTCCCGTGTGATGCACGCGAATGCGTGCGCAGCTAAACTGGTCTTCTATGATCACGAACAACATGTTCAAAGCAAAGAGCATACGAGCAAAGAATTAAACAGTTTTTTCGTAGACGATTCCCTCAGGGGAGGATCCCACGATAAGGTCGGAGGTCCACTGAAGGAAAAGTTGAAATATATCAATATATAAAGTTGATAGGCAGATAGGCCCTCTAAGGCTTCGCTGCGCGACGATGCGTGTCCTCGCAGCAATGACTCAGCCTCTAGCGGCATAACATAGCCACACTCACGTCGCGAGACACTCACCCTCTTGCCTTCTGACTCTAGCCGTTTAGCAGAGAGAGCGTTAGCGCCAAAGCGGGAGGCAAGGAGTTGCGCCAACTCGAGCCATTTTTTCTTGGTCTTTTCTTCATTCATGCATCTCCTTCTACTTCCTTCTTGGTTTCTACGGGCCGCCTTTTCGTCATGAACATCGCCTTCGAATGTTTCTGAGGTAGTGACTAAAACAAGAACCAGAGGCAGCCTTGTCGCAACAAAGTATTTTTTGGTACTGATCACCTATTGGTTCACTAACGAATATCAGTCAAAGTTATTACTTGAGACCAGGCAGGACTTTCCTCAGCTAAAGTCTAAAGAGTTGTGGTCAGATATTAAGGATTTATCTCACCAGGTACCATATGTATCATATCTTTACAAACCCGGCTCAAGTAAGAATTATTTATCTGCTGCTGTTCGGAGATATTTAGCAAATGCTAAGTTCGACTGCAGCCTGATAACCGGTTTCAGGCTGATTGAAGAGGCTTTTTGAAGCGCGCATGAAAATTAAACATGGCAAAAATACATACAGGGATCTGCTCTATAAGGTTAACCACTTCCCACGAAGTACCATCAGAGACATGCAATTTTATGACCGTCACTTCACAGAGGAACGGCGAAGCTGTGCGGTCGTGGTCAAAATCTTTAGATAAGGCGCCTTTTACCTTTCTTCACCCCAGCAGAAAGCGCTAAAATGTGGCAACTGAGAAATTGGTGCTAGTTGAGCATATGAAATAGCATACCATTTTGTTCCGTTGATTCAAATCCGACTGAGATTTCGGCTTGAAGGACGAGATGAACTTTTTCGCTTTTCTCCAATTTTCGTAACGCGACTCCTCCAACCTGGCCGCCTTGAGATCACCCACGGACCGTCCTTTGCTGGAATAGGGTAAGTAGATCATATCATTCCGCCTGGAAGCTGATAACTTGCCAACCTTGTCGATGGCTTATCCATGGCGTGTACTAGTGCAAGTTCCGATTTTCTTCGATAGCCATGGCTTGGCGAACGCATGGAAAACTGTTTCTCATCTGGACCTGCAGTAGAGTGGTATAAACGCTGTAGATAGCACGACGCGATGTTCTCAGTTCGGAGCAACTTTCGAATTATTTGCTAAGGATACTTGATTCTGTTACAGATTCTTCGACGCAGACATGCTCACCTTTTCTGAGCTGGGCTGACTGCTGAGCGTTGATATAGTTGGGTAGACTCTTACGATGTATAACATTAGCTGAAGAACTTGGAATTGTCGTGGCAGCTGTGTAACAATAATTGAGTTTCTTTTTCACTTACCCAGTCGATTTTGTGTTATGCTATCTTTGTTGTTGAGATTTTCGTACGCAGTCGTCACAGCAGGCTCGAACCGGCTGGCCTTCCTTGATGTGGCATACACTGAAGAAGAAAGCCTCCATGAGACTGCTGATAACTATTTTATAAATTCTGGCTCACATTCAAAAGGTTATATTTGAAGGTGTGGCCCGAAGAAGTGAATTTCAAGATTTGCTGAAGTGCCTAGTGTACCGGGATGCTGGGCCCTAGAGGGCCGGAACGTGGCACTTTAGCGGCGCAATAATGTTTTACCAGTCCATCTGGACACCTCTGTAGCTTCTTCCCGCCCTCCGATCGGCCGTCCGTGTCCTCTCCGTCCAAGTCCTAGTGTTTTTGAGGGGAAACCGAGCAGAGACGTCATGCTGATGACGTCAGCATCTTTAAGACTCGTCCAGCGCGGAATCAACGGGAAAACAAGAGTCCCGCTTTGCTAATTTTAGATCGTTTCCATGATTTTTCATCATTGTCGCAGCTCTTTCATTTCCAACAGGCGAACATCTGCTCTCAAATGAAGGACCATACGGCTTCACTGAACTCTCCGCTAGCTAAGGAACCCATTCAGTGACAAGTTGAATCATACAGGAGATAACTGAGATGGTGATGAAATATTCACTTCTATAGTCTTTGTTGGAACGGTCAACCACCCGTTTCAAAAGGTTGGACGAAGTAGGATTCCTTATGCAGGTAATTGGCTTTATTCGGCGAATAAAATCATGTAGCGAGTTGTTACATACGTGTTCAATGCGAATAGCCGCCTCTTCTCACGTACCGAAGAGCGAGTAAATAATTCTATTGAGACGCTGGCGACCGTATGCGGATTACCATCCATATTCTTTTTTTCTTTTTTCTGTCTTCCAAATTCGAGATAGCGGACGATGTTGTGTGCGCTATACTCTGGCTAATAGATTCGGTTGAGACTGTCGTGTGTTCAACTTATTACTTATGAATGTCGCACGGCTCAATCCTCTGCTTAGCTACCACTGGTCAATTACCATCGTATTGGAAATCGCAGTATATACAGGTGACCAAAAAAAAAAAAAGAGCACTGACTCCATTTAGACGCATAAATCACACTTTACTAGAATCAAATCGACTGACCTAATCAGTATTCGGAGCACTTCTATTCTAATAAACTTATCATGTGCTTCTACACCGACATCAGAAGATTTTCACACGGAAACATGGTTCACAGTATGAGCTCAACGGGGTCGACGAGGTACCATAGACCATTACGACGTCCGTGAAATGCTGGTCAAAAGCGGTTTTGCATAGTCACAGCTAATGTCTCTAGGAAGCTATTCAGCAGTTAATCTATTGAAGAAATTATGAAGCAGCTTCAGGCCGGAGCGATTACGGTAAGCCTCGTTGAGCTCGACGGTGGCGGCAGATGACGTCATATTCTGAAGACGGCGGCGGACAGTGAAGGAGGGCCTGCTTCTGTTTACGGGGGAACACCTTAGGAATATTTCACCGTAAAACTTTCATTAACACCGGCACCCTGTGCAACGAAATGTTCGATGATGTCCATGGGCAAAGTGTCTCTTTTTTTGGCCACCCCTGTATATTGGCAGAAGCAACCAATCTGTGCTCTGCAACTGCAGGTTACTATTCATGATGTTTTAATTAGAAATCCCTATTCGTCACTGGAGTTACGGCTGTTGAGTCGATCATTGTCGTGAGGTCAGTTCGCTTCAGTGAACACGCTTGGCAGGGTCCTGACGGAGGTCTCGCTTGCTTCGCGGGGACGGGGTTGTAATTGAGGGTTTTGGGCAGTCCTACGTGACGACAGTTGTATGGCGAAAAATAAAATAGTGGCCTTTATCGTAAAATTGGCTGTTTCAGCAGTCGCAACAATTTGGAGGAATTTTGTGGTTGGAGTGAGTGCTGAGTGGTTCGATGACGTGCCTAAATCGGCCGTGAGAGTGTCGTACTTATCATAGGAGTAGACCCAGGGTCAACCGTCCGTTCGAACTGTTCGAACGAAGGGGCCGCATTTTGGTCAAAAGGGGGTCGCAATTTCCAGGACTGCCAGCCACAGGCGCTATTCATTGGGGCTGTGGCGGGCGTATCGGAGGAGTAGATTGTTTGATGCATGAGCGCTGTTGATTATATTATGCACAGAGAGACAGTTTTAGGCAAATTACGGTGTTTTCCTTGAGGAATAAAGAACAGTTGAATGCATCCCTATGAAAGGTTTGACTTCTCGGGGCTGAAATTAAAGTTCTTCGGGACCTGATTTTCTGAGGACGATTCTTCCAGACAACGGTAAAACATAAGAAAGCAGAAATCTCGTAGTCTTCAAAAATGTCTTCGCCCCTCCCCAACAAGTTCTTTGAAGGAAGTTATTATTGCTGAAAGTCAAAAACTCGCATGTGCTGCTCAAAGCTAAGGACAAATGTTCAACTGTAGTGATGTCTCTGGAAAATGATTTTGAACATTTAAACGTTCAGAAGGGCATCTTGCATTCCACCCCATAAAAAAGGCCAGGAGAAAATGAAAATGTGAGTTATGGCCGCTGAAAGCCCAAAAACTCGCTTTTGCACGAAAAATGTTCGAACGGGACAATTTTTTGAAAAAGGGGACAATCACTAAACTTTTTATACTGTTTTGTTAGAGAAATATTTGAAGTTTCTGAAACTTTTTACAGATTTCCAAAATGTCGCATACGAAAGATTTTATGGGCCTTCAAAGTTGAAGGTGCGCCTTCTTAGAATTTTGGGTTTTCCACTTCTAACAGAAGTACTTTCCGGAGAGTTAGGCAATCCTTGTAGTTTTCTGAAGCGCACCTCAGGCACAGTCAAAATCTACCTCAACAAGCAAAAAAAATACGTCCCAAGAAAGTTATTCCCCTCTAAAATTTTTTCTTCGCCGCGTCCCGTTCTTCCAGCGCCCGGGTGATACCTGCCGCGCTCCAAGGCCGACGCGACGACGCGCAGACTTTCTGGCGCAACGGATTCATGTCTAGCACTCTTATTAACAAAAACAGGGGGTCGCAACTGGACCCCCTCGAGAGCTAGGGGGTCGCAAAAATCCCGAAAATGTTCGAACGTGACGGTTGACCCTGGTCGAGCGCGCGGAAGGCGGTTAAGACCTCCGTAGAGGATGCTGTTTGTTAGCATTTCTCGGCGGGATTTCATCCTGGGGAACTTTAACTAACACGACAGAGTGTTCATTTGGAGGAAACTTCTATCCCTATATTCCCATATTAGAGCTATTCTACAACGTGGTTCGATAGATCTCACAAATAACTAACTGTTCTCTGTCATTCCTCCACGCTCTCGATCCAGAATCGGTTTCGAAACACTATGCCTGCCAATGTTCACATAGTTTACAGCGGGTTCATCTCGAGTCACTGGCGCTTTTGTATTGTGGTAGAACGCCACTGAAAATTTCCCTTTCAATTGCTCATAATAAATTTTTCATGATTACTGCAACTTACGTGAATTCGCTCGTGCAAGATTGCTGTGAACTTTGGGGCCACTAGCAGCTCCTACATGGAATCTGAAAGAAAAAACCATTTCATGGAAAAAGTACCATGGTAATGGCAACCCGATTGTGAGGAAATTTCTGCAAACAAGTCATTTGGTAATGGTACATATGATAGGTTGAGTCATTAAGTTTCATGGTAAAAGGAAGTATAAATATTGTGCGCACAAGTGGTCTCATAAAAGGAGATGAACTGTTCTGTAACGACCGCGTACTCGGATTGAATTCGTTTTCAATTGTAATAATTTGCACTGAAGCCATGCTTCGGTGTATATTTTTTATGCTTGAATGTATCGATATGCTGATTGGTCGGATAAGATCTCAAAGCTTACAAAATTTGCAGTTCAGGTAATTTTTACTTGTCCCTTATATTGTGACATTACTAATTATAACAGATATTAAGCAAGCTCTAGGCAGAGTGTTGTGATGTGTACAGGGAGGGGAGCAAAAAGCAGATTTATTCTTGCCACCCCTAATACACCTCACCATGTCTTTCGATGGAATAACTAACGTAATGGTAAATCCTATATTTCTGCTTTTTGCACATGCGAGTTATGATTCATCTTTTCAATTTATGTGTTCTCAACTGGAGAGATTATACAGTGTTTTTCAGCTTACCACCACCTTCATTATTGAAATTACTCCGTATCATTTACGTTTTTTTTTCGCATTCATTACCCAAATAAACCGATGCAAGGTGGGCGTGCTCGCAAAGTCGCTGGACAAAATGCAAAAACACTTGATCGTCCACATGTTAAAACGAAATAATTCATAGAAGTATAGCAGTAAGTCATACCCTGATTTCGACTTCTCCTTGTCTAGGTTGACCCGTTTGGACTGCTTCGACTGCTCGATATTGAAGAAGTTGAACAATCCGCTGAGAGTATGAGAGAATTGTGATTCTGTGTCCGCTTGCTCTATTCGTTTTGGGACCACAAAATCGGGCATCCAATCACCTTCCGAATTTTTCTTGCTCAGATATCGATGCAGACCTCTCTGAAATGAAATCTGGTTTTTCACTGATAATTCACATACTTAATTGAGAAGACGTAACAGAAAAAGTTTTCAGGACAAGAACCTCCACAAAGAGTCGCCAATCTTAATTATGCTAGGTGCAGAGTAAGCAGGCTAGATTTATTTGAGAAGTATCTTCTTTGTTGGCAAGTGGCAATAGCTACCAGAGGAGCAAGGGCTTTATTACTGCCTGAAATTCTGGTTGCATGTCTTATGAGGGTAGAAAGCTCAGTGATCGTAAGACCTAGTAAGCAATGAAAAGAAGCTTATTGCCTAAAACATCATGTAGCTTAGTGGAAGTACGCAGAGGTTTCGGAGGAAGTTTCAGAGCTCCAAGCAAAACGGCCGTTTCGTTTTGTTTGCCGAAACCTCATTGACTCGGTGGAATATGTACTGGCTCGCATATGTTTAACACGTGTGACATAAGAGAAAAACGTCTGAATGCTGGAAAATGTCACATTTGTGGTGTGTTTCAATTCCAGTAGTGATCAGCCGCTAAAGGAATCGAAAAATTTAGATCAACCACGAGAAAAAGCCTAACCTCTCTCATAGCCTTTGTGAGCATACGTTGAAATGTCTCGCTACGAGCACACATGAACACGAAACATTCGTCTGAACTGGACTGGGACGGCTGTATGGTGACCATGTTCTTGGAGTCGACGTTGATTCTAGCGAAATGAATATCGCAGTAAAGTAGCAGCTTCTGCGGCCGACCATAGACGATCGCCATTCGAGAATCCTGCAATCGGCTTGTGTTTGAAACCGATCTCTCGACGGCATTCGAGACACGTCACTATCAAAACTTCCTCTTTTACGATGGAATCGAATTGCGTAAAAGTTATGAGAGCTTACATGTAGATGACATCGTACTTCTTTGTACAAAACCGAGGCGAACTCAGGCCTTTGAGGGGCGTGATGGAGTTGCATGTAGAAGCAAGTACCTGAAAGTATTCGGTATTGTTTTCTGCCATCTGAGTTGACGTTGACATCTTTTCATCGTTCCAGAATCTAGATTGGAAGAATTCTGGAACATTCAAGGAAAAGACTTTACACCTGGGTGGTCACGTAACAGCAACATATACTTGTACCATTCCAATGAAGTATTATTCGCCATACAAATCTGACAGGTGCGATCTTGCAGCGCTCCGTCAACTTTGTAACGCGCTTCAACTTTCTTCTAGCGACGTTTTCATTTTTTCTGGCTGACTTTCTACATCACGCTCTGAACCGGTATCATATTCGTGATCTACGGGTCAAATTACCCCTGAAGGCAAGTTTCTAGCAAAATCCACAGTCATGGACGAATTTCGATCAAAATCCGGCTCAGTTCTTGAGGAGTGGGGCAGTAAAGGGTAAATAGTGCCCAAGTTTTCTTATTATCTGGACTA
>MU868518.1:1388-17209 GCA_036418205.1 Ostertagia ostertagi
AAGGTGCGCTAGTTGCTGAACAGGGCTTCGAAAGCGCTCCGCCCCAAAAGCGATCCGCCCACCGGCTTATTTGGCAGTTTGGACGAGGTGCGTTACAACTGGAGCGCCTCGATTAGGGCGTGATTGGCATGGTGCCACAAAACGCGTTGCGATGAACTCGTTCATACATCCGTTTTCTGAGCTGTTACCTGTTCATGAGTGAAAAACTAATGGCCAAATAAAGGGTCCCGTCTGCGTTTTCTTGACGGGAATCCTCCGCTTTTTCCACCAAGGCGTACAACTGAGCACTACCACAACTCCTCTAAACCTTCCTTGAATAACTATCCCAATCGCTGCATTCAACAGAAATCATAAGATGGGGGTTGACTCATTTCGTTTCTTACTTTCGAAAACTTTTTCAATGATTTTTCAAATCATAATCAGAGCTCTCCAATGGCACGTTCTTTGATCAGAAATCATGGAAAAGAATATGAAAGTCAATAAAAAATGAAAAAAAACAGATATCATTCCTACATTTTTCCTCTCAGGTACTACAAATTGAACTTTTTCACTTACACTTCTGTTTTTCTTCCCTCTAAAGCGATAATAATCTATGATGTTTGACAACGAGCTTACTGTCGATTAACTACAGAGACAACATTGCCTTCACCTCCCTTTCACCGCCATTCAACGCTATTCTTACCTCATTGCTGAATCACTGACATTTTTTTCTGCACCATAGCTCAGGTTTCTTCAATGACTTAAAGGCGGATTTTACGATGAAAGGCAGCCCATTGGAAATTAATTAGAGATGGTCAGTGATGCACGAAAGAAGAAAAAACCGAGAAAATGGCCTAGAACCCGAGAAATGGGACCCTTCCTTGCCCGTTGATTTGCGCATTGATGCGACTCTCATCGGTGCTGCCCTCTTCAACGCTAACGCTCTCTCTGCTGAACGGCTAGAGACTCAGACACGAGACGACGCGAGAGGAGGAGGGAGGGGGTACCGCGCCAACTGCGACACGGGTAAGGCTATGCTAGATCACCGGGGCATAATGTTCGATGCGCATTGCCTGTTGGTCCGCACCCTCAGGAGGCCCGCCTGTCTCTCCAGGTGAGTTTCCTCTTCTTCTAACCTCGTTCTTCGTTAAATCCTCCTTTAATGCATCCTTATCTGAAGTCCTGTGCACATTTCTATCTATTCACATCTATTCCTCTGCAGTGAAGACCATGACTGGAGGGCGGCGCAGTTTTGGTGACGTCATCGAGGAGGCGGTCCGGTCCCGATAAGTTCAGTCCATCAATGACCTTGAAAGGCATAATTTAAACCGCACTGTCCTCCAGTCATCGTGATCACCACCTCGAAGTACATCGCCGTGACATACATGGCAGCTTTGAGTTGAGAGAGTTGCTTGACGGAACGTAACTATGTAGAACCTCATTTACTGATATCATTTGATCCGGAATGAAGTTATTGGCAGTCTAGACGCCGTCATGCTCGACGCGGGAAACGAACTTATGACTCTGCATGGAGCTGCGAGCTCCCGCCTATTATTTACCTACGGGCATAAACGCGATTATAACGTGCTTTCATCGGATATTTAGCGGCTCTTCATGGGTCGCTTCTTACTTTTTTCCATGAAATATTGATGTGATGCGTGGTTTTGTTGTGTATGAGCTCGTGTTTTTAAGAATCCTTCCCATTCTTCTCTATCCATGACTTAGAATATTACTCTTCCTTACAGGGAAAAAATCATTCAGGTTTTCGATTTCATTACATTTTTATTGGGTTGATTTTTTTTAATTTTTTTTATTGTATTGGGTTGATTCATAACTATCGCGGCTTTCCCACGCCTTTTTTGAGAAGGAAAAGAATTGGCGATTTTCTTACTTACTGTTCCTTCAAGATACTCTTGTCTCTCTTCAATTGACAAAAATGCTTCTGAAAATCGTCTTCATATTTTTTCACATTATGCTCTACCCATTTCGAGAATGATAGGAGGGGTCCTTTAGTGGTCTTCACGATTTTTTTGGGCCAGAGAACAATCAGCAAAAGATGGTTAAAGAGATTTCCAAACGGACGGAGATCCTTCCAGATGAAGAAGGAAGAGGACGATTAATGTATCGGGAATGCAAGGTCTTTCTAGCGGCCATGGAAGAAGACGCAAGAATGGCAACCCAAGTGTCAGCCGATGATGTCTTCAGTGTCAACTGTAGACGATCGTCGCCCATTGTCTCTCAAAGACTCAGAAAGGATGATTTTAACACATTCACGACGACGCCCCTTTTCCACTTTTCGGTCGCGTGGGACGGACGCGATTTTGTGGGCGCCGCCGCCTCACCACATAACCGCAGATTTTGTTTTGTAAATGAACAAAAACATGAATGTCACAAAATAATTTCTGCAATGTCCAATGCGTAAAGATTATCTAAACATATAACAGTAGGATTTCGATCAGAACGACAAATAGTGGTTACGAAAAGAGAGCATTTATTCACTTTCCCCGCAAAAGAATTTAGAAGCATTTTACACTCGATTACGAGGTTTGCCCACCTATCTGTCCATTCCTAGCGCCTGGCAAGCGATTATCAGTTGGCAGCCCATATGGGCTGCCATCGTCCCAGGAGCGCATGTTGTTGGCAGCCCATATGGGCGGCCATCGGCGTGAATGTGTTAAATAGTGCTTCCGGAGCCACGCGAACTCGATTCGATCAACAACATACAAATACGAACCTCAATCGAATCGTTGAAAAACTAGTAAACGAACAAAATTCACGACGATTTAAATGACTTGGTGGCTGAGGTTAACGCCTGGATCACCTCGTGACTTCTTCGCCCGTTTAATTGATCGACTGCCAAGGAAAAGGGAGGTAGTTCATAAACTGAACGGTGTATTATGTATTATACACGCAATATTATGCATCAACTCAATACCTTGAGATATTTCTTTATCTTATGGTTAGCTCTTTGTTTATTACTAATGTTGCTCGAAAATTTATTAGTTTGTTTGTTTATTTATTTACCGTACATTACAAGTATGGGCTCAAGGGAACACAGAGTCAAGTTTATAAATAGCCGCTTGAATAGCCGTTTAAAAGCAAGCTTGTATGATACAAGTTGATACTACGCACTACGGATGGTGTGAATACATGTATACGGAGTGAAATTCTGTCTCTCTTCCCCCTGTTTTTAGAATTTTATGCTCTGTTGAAGTCTTTCCACCGAAGGGGGCATTTGGTGCAATAGTTTGTTCTGCCTAATCCCGAATTTCCAGACAATTCCCAGGAATGGGAGTAAAGGAATCCTTCGCGAAAAAATCAATTTCAGCCATAATTCACTGGCTTGAGACCCATCGTCCACGATAAGAATGAAAAGAACAGAAAAATTGCATTTGTTTTGGTAAAAAATTCGAAAAATCGAAAGGGCTGCTACGCGTTCAAATTACCGCGGACATCTGTCACAAATGCTGGCGACGGGGATGCTTCCACTTGGTTCTTGGAGTGCCTTCACTAGAAACTCTTTCTGGCCTTTTGACTTATTGCATTCACATCACACTTCTACTCCATCCTATTCTATCGATCGATTTGTCTCTACTCTCCAAAATCGCACGCTTTAACCCGATTCTTTCATTGCGTCGCCTGATACGTAGCCGCCCCAAGGCCTTTCCATGCCCCGCCTTTGGCTCCGCCCGAATTACCTTCGATTGTCCATAATGGATTTTCGTGAGTTTTTTCTCTTCGGAAACCGAACCTTCATGCGTAAAACTGTGTATTGCATCTAGTGATCACAACTGATACACTCATTCTTGACCAAGCCAATGCAAGAATTTCCGCGAAGATACCGTAAGAAGTGGCCAAATGCTAACATTACAATTTATCGATGGCATTTCACTCACACTATTTAGAAACCGACCCCGGCAAGCTATTCAATGAATACTGCTTAATCTTTTATAATGGGTTGGGAAGCAACGTCGTTACTACAATGCGAGTGCCAATAGTCTAGCCAAACGGATCATTCGTGCAGCGAATCAATCACAACTGCAACCCGATGAAAGCAGCGAATCTGATAGATTTATTCCAAACGCTACTTATCGGCCCTTATTAGCGGCTATCATTTTGGATCAATCCACTACCTGTGTCTGCGTCCAGTCCCCTTATACCACACGCCAGGACCAACTTTACACTCTTACTGTAGAGAGCGCAACGAAATTGGTGGTGACCACGTTTTGACCCTCCTTATCTGTAGTGCATCATGTAGCAGAGATGTTTGAATTCACTCAAGAAGGACGAGGCACCCGCAATCCAGATTCTCAGCTTTTCCAAGTCGAGGCGAAGTCCAAGCCAAGAACTTGTCTTCAACGATCGATGCCTATCGTTTAGGCAATCGAGGTATTTATTTCTTGCAAACCAGGAGTACATATTATGAAACCACACACCAGAACCAGATGGCAAAGGGAACAAGATGCCGCGTGCTCAAAATGCCAGCAGCAGACGTAATAAACCACTGACTCTAAATTTAGCCCACTTCAATTGGCAAGCTAACAAAGTTTTTGGGGGATGCTTCGATACCTTTTCACATTTCGCAACCCCTGTCTTTTTTTTTCCTGAACCCCATTTGTATCGAACCATCTTATTTTTGGACACGTGTATACTGGTGCTGGGCGAAATGATCGCACAATAATCTACCTGCCTTCAATGTGGTGTCCCTTACTATCTCATGAACCAAAATATTAGGTTGTCCCATAATTAGTGAATCACTTTACATTTATTGTTATTAAAAATCCAAGAAAAATGGTGAAGGCGTGAAACATGTTTTGCGAAGTAGCATCCACATTGTCCTACTGAGAGCAATTACTCAGCCCATTTCCATGCTGCCTTCCGTGGCTGACATTTCAATTTTTCTGGAACCTATTTTTGAGCTCCCTTCTTAATCACTTCTGATTAAGATCTTTCAAACGCCCAACAATATAGAGAATCGACCAGCAGATAGGCAAGGGCACGCTCCCTCACTCCACGGTCTGCTTATAGTTCACTCTATCGAGAGGTTGGCTTTTTTAGTTGAAGATGACCCACACTCCAACTACCCCTCAACTGGCAATCTCAGTGCTATACCCAGCGCCACTAAGCGTGAATATGGACGAACTAGCCGCCTTTTGCTAGAGCATGCCCGACTTGTTAAAATAATGGAATGTAGACATCTACGTAGAGTTGTAACGATTTTAAAATATTTAATTTGTATCTCGTGTGCTTTGAGCTCGAAACAGCTCCGCACACGATCTGACATCGTCATGTTCCTTCTGATCTCCCTTAGTTCCTTACAGTGATCATCCAGCTTATTCACCAGGGTTCTGGACTGCGTGAAGTGTACTAGCAAATCTCCGAGGAGCAGTAGCCCAGCGTGAACGATTCGGGAGTTCTGATAGCAAAAGCCAAACCTCATTCTAGTCCGACCCTTCAGAGATATTGGTGGAGCACGAGAGTGACCATGCGCTGGGAACCGCCGCCTAGTAATACTAGAGTCACTGAAGAAGATCAACATCTACAGCGTAATGGCGGCGCATTCAATTTGAAAGTAAAGCAAGACAAAGTCTGCTTTTTTCCTGAGGTCGTTCGACCCACCTTGCGGAGAATATTCATAAAAAATTTAGAGACTCTCAAGCTAGCCGATCTTCCACTTCCTCTGTGTGGCCCTATCCTCGTGCCAACAAGAGGCAACTCAGTTTGACCTCTAGCGCTCTTCCCCAGGGAGGAATTTTACGCTAAGTGACATGACCTCAAACTCGACTTCCGATCTTTCTTCGATCAATAGCTCCTGGATTTCTAGAGATAAGACAGCGACAAAATTTCCCTGTATAGGCGAATACATTGAGAATAAGATGTATGTGATAGTCAAGACCTCCATACTGAAAAACCAAAAATTCAATTCAAAATACTCAAAGTGATTCACTAATAGACAACCTAATATATCCTCTCCCAACAAAAATATGACTCCGCGCCTTATTTCCCGTTTTGTGTAAAATTTCACAAAAAAATCGAACCGACTTATACATGACTTGAATTACGCGCTTCTCACCTGGCAGAAGCTTAAATTCCTCCTATAGTGTTTCTGGTCAATCACCTTATTTTCGTCGTCTAACTCTACTTGGGATTTATAATCCACTGAGTATTATTAGTATTACCTCATATTACCATTGCTGCCCACTCCTCAAAACGCCAAATTGATCGAACTTGTTGCATAAAAGGAGAAAGAGATTTAGCGCGAAATTGTCTTAGAGTTTTTGACCCGAAGACAATAAAACATCATTAGCGAAGAACGCCCTACGCTTGCCTCACGGCGCGCGCCAAAAGACCAAGAAAACTATGCCAGGACATCATAGGGGTAAGTCTTATCCACTGGAACATGGATAGCGCATCAGTTCTTGCGCCCCGTGAGTTTTTAACCTACGTCCACAGGCATGCGGGCACCTGTGGCACGACGCCAGCATTTTGCGCTAATTGATATTCGGTGCGCTGGTAAACCACCCACGCACAACATTTTCAGCCGATCCAGTCATGGACACATTTGATAAATCGCCTCAATTCCTAGGGAAGGACAGAACTGATATTAGTGTATATTTCTATATAACTCAGGTATTAAACAAACATGTAGTCAACAACGCCCTCTCACACGTCCTGTAATCTGTATGCCAAACACTGACTCTGCGTCTGGCTCTTCCCGACACGTCCTGCAAAGACCATTAGGTTCCTCGTAATACGCGTTCAACCTACTAAACGTTTTGAAAATATCGCATCATGAGCCTTTCGTGCTCTGGGGATCAACCACGAAGGCTCTCCTGTAATCCCAAATGTTTCTATTATTAATAACTCCTCCAATCGAGATCTTCCAAATTTCTGTTCTCGATTAATGTATCTGTTTTCTAGCGTTTACCCTTCACTGCCTATTTTTCCGAGATCACACGGATTTTTCTCGGCATTTGTCATCGTTTTTAATTTTGGCCAAGTACGGATTTTGGCAGCTATAGGTAGCTTGACCCATAGAACATGAATATCGCATGTGTTTGACGTAAAAGCTCTGAACTACAGGGCAGTAAAGGCGCTAAAACACCTTGGATGACCAAGGCTGTAATAAAAGCCCACGCTAAACCAGTGCTAAGACGTCATGCCTAAAGTGTGCGCCAAGTGCTATTTTGCAAAGGGGATGTGAGATTCTTGTTCGCTTCTGCGCTCTTATACAACCCTTTGAAACAAATTTGTAGCCATATTCAACAACTAAGAAGAATTTCAGAGAAAAATCTCTCGATCTTGGAAAAGTGGTACGGTAAAGGGTGATTATTGCCAATTGTTCTAATGCATGTAACTGCATTTCGTTCACTTACGTTCACTGCGGCGTCTTTACCACTGTTCTTAAGAGGTTTTTTATTGATTACATTGATTTTCAGCTCAATGTCAATCCCATGTCGTTGATGAAGCATGGAATGTCCCAACGATACGCCATTATTTGATTTCAATCAAACCTCCACTATTAACTTCGTCAGCACTTTAGCCAACTTTCAAAAGTGAGTATTCATATGCAGTCTTTGCTTGCTCCTCAGAGAGCAGGAATAAGCTGGGTGAGGTGTCCTGTCTCACATCCCTCCATGATCCAGAACAATCTTTCATTTTTTGGAGGAGCAAGGAGGACCTCTTGTAGTTGCAGCACATGAGGTTTGGTACAGGTTGACTGTAAAGGACTTCAATAGAACAGAAAATAGCGTTGCGAATACCTCAGACTACGCAGTTTTCAGACCTCCATCGAAATCATGTACAAGTTTTAGCGAGTGTTTTGCGCATGAAAATTGCCACGGCTCGGCTGCCACTTAAAGGGTATGGGTTCGCATAGGAAGCCAATCAGCATGATATCATCTCAAAGGATTAAAAGGGGCTCATCTTGGAAGAAGCCATCCCGAAAGGATTCATTCTTCAGGAACGATTATTCCATTCGAAAAACCGAAATTATGTGGAACTCATTTGGAATAATCTGATTCTCGATTCCTGCCTACTTGGGGTAGCATTAGATGCTCATGGAAAATAGGGCTGCAAAGAGCGCATATTCATCAGCTCGGAACCAGATAAGAACACACATCATAAGCCCAACCCTGCTTGAGAGGCTTTTAAATTTTCATTCCTGCCGAAATCGTATGCACAGGGTGGGCAAAAATTACGGTAACAAGAGGTTGCCTCTATGAATTTTTTTCCTGGTCGTAAGTTCCATCCTCAAATCTCTTTCATATACATCTTGGGTGGTTCCTGAGTTATTGAGCCTTCAACCGTTACCCAGGAGCTTCTTTGTGACATTGAATGTCGCTCGCCGTCGCGTGACCTCACACATATTTAAAGCAACAGTCCAGGCAGGGTTTCAACTACTTGGTCATTAGGCGGTCAAAACATGCCCCAGCCCAACTAAAGTTTATAGGAAATGTCTTTAAGTTCAAAACCTACCTCTAAAATGCGCTGGAAGGGGTCGAAGTCCTCTTGGAGGGGGCGGATCACTCATACCGAGGCGGATCGCTCAACATACGCTGTGCAGAGCGCGTGCTCGACTAGCGGTCGTTGCGGGACCGCCGCGCTGTATGAGGTCGATTTCCATAAGAACGCAATTGAAGCGCTTCAATTTCGATTGCTGGCAAATAGTTATGTATTTGCAAGCATGCATGGCTATTTGCCAGCAGTTGCAATTGGAGCGCATGTACTACGGGCAGGTTCGGACAACTCGTCCAACACACGTCTCCCCCTAAACGGCAGGGGGAGTCCCTGTCTAAGCCCCTGCCCGACGTTTTTTTCTACTTTTTCTTTCTCCATTGACCAACTTCTCACCTGCAACGTCATTATAGGTGGTCCTTACCCGCGAATTCGTTCCTGGATTGTTGCTTTAATAATACTGTCATACACATATACTGCCATACCGTAATGTGGTTGTACCACAAATTTTGAACCTGTATGATATTTGGTTTCAGTAGAAAGGATACACTAACCATTATTACATTATGCCCAAAAAGAAGAGGAAAGTGGGGGCTTTGGAATAAAGTGGGTTCGACACTTGCGGTTACCATGGTTTTAGCCCACCGTTCGGGATGTCATTCTAACGCTATACGGTAAAGTTCGTCAAGGTTTAAGCATACCAACCAACAGTCGATTAATTGGCGCTAGTCTACCTTCAACGGTTAGAGAGTTCTTACTGCCAAACTTCAACCTCGTCCAACGATGTTTTCTGGGATTAAAGGCAAAGTTCGGGAGATTGGAAAAATTAGGTT
The DNA here is from genome assembly GCA_036418205.1 of Ostertagia ostertagi. NCBI lineage: Eukaryota > Metazoa > Nematoda > Chromadorea > Rhabditida > Trichostrongylidae > Ostertagia > Ostertagia ostertagi. The sequence continues at coordinate 10,658 of MU868518.1, forward strand.
TCTCCGTCAAATATGCAGCAGTACGCAAGGGCAGACCATGTGCAGAAGTGGCGGGGCGATTTGACAAGGTTTAGGCGCTAGGAGCCTAGGTTGGAGCATTGGCGCCGCCCCAACCCCATTGAGCCCGCCCACTGTTCCATGCGACCTTCCAAACAACCACATGGAACACTAGATGTTAAGTTGTTATTTGGAAGGTCGTAGAGGAATATTTAGCGGATCGCAACTGCGAAAACCAACATCAAAGCCTATATTAAGACCATTCATTTTTAGTGATAATCAAATTTTTGAGTTAGGAAAAAACAAAAAAAAAACGTACAGGTAAATAGTAAAAATGGCGAAATTAGAGGCAATCACTTTTCACTGCTGATTTTTTGTAGCCGTGTCGGTTGCTGGCATAAAGCCAAGCAACGTTTGTGACACGTCCAGACACGTAATTCTCCCAGCCCTGGCTTCTAAGCGACTAACGAAGAGAAATTTCTTATTTTGGACTTTTTTGGAGTACTTCCTGCTTTTTTTCTTTAGCTTCGATTCACTTAGCACCCAGTACTTCATAGTTGAAAGGTAAGTCCCACGTTTTATCCCGGAGTTTGCCTTTAAGTGGAATACAAGAGGTATCGTGCACCGGTACTTTTTCCTGCAGTCAGTAGAGAAGTCGCCTGTCAACGGCTTATTGCTACGCTTTCAATATGGTTAGAATCCTAAACGGTATATTTAGCCGGGCCATTACTGACTCGTTACCCTACCCATTGGGAGAAAAGAAGAAAAAACTGCTCCCATTGTGTAGTTGTAAACACGGAATTTGACAAATGCAAGCCGTACTTCTCTCCAAGTTTATGTGAGACCTTATTTGGTCTTCATGTTGAAAATTCGCTATGATTATCCAGAATAGAAGTCTTCTAGTATTTACAACTAAAGTATTTTCAGCCTCTATGCACCGATCCACGGTTACGTGTGCATTGGTCTGTGTGTGTTTGGAATTCTGACGAATCTGGTGCACGTCGTCGTGCTTTCTCCGGCCCGTCATGCGAAAATCAGCCGTGAATTGTGTACTGACGGCGGTGGCTATTTGTGATATCGGCACAATGGCCACCTATCTCATCTATATTTCGCATTTTGTCGTCCGACGGCAAACAACTTGGCAAGTTCACTTCGATTGGAACTTAATCAATAACTATAAATAACTTCATTAATTATCAGCTATTACTTAAGATTCCATACCTGCGAAAAACCTTATTCGAATGCATGATCGCGATTAGGTCCTTTGAGGAGTTCTCTACTTGAAGGTTGTAATAGATTCTTGATCACACACTAATGATATGTGCGACTCGGAACGTATGCGACAGCGACCGCTACAGGATCTTCCTTACTATGGATCTTCTCCTTCTGTCGTCTGTATTTGCGCCAAAATCCTAGCTCTGGAGATCGTCTGGAGAGACCGCGTCAAGTATGGGGCAGGGTCAACCGTCACGTTCGAACATTTTTCGGGATTTTTGCGACCCCCTAGCTCTCGAGGGGGTCCAGTTGCGACCCCCTGTTTTTGTTAATAAGAGTGCTAGACATGAATCCGTTGCGCCAGAAAGCGTCTGCGCGTCGTCGCGTCGGCCTTGGAGCGCGGCAGGTATCACGCCCGGGCGCTGCGGGACGCGCTTGGGCCGCGCGGCAGGTACCCCAGGGCGCTGGAAGAACGGGACGCGGCGAAGAAAAAATTTTAGAGGAGAATAACTTTCTTGGGACGTATTTTTTTGACTTGTTGAGGTAGATTTTGATTGTGCCTGAGGTGCGCTTCCGGAAAACTACAAGGATTGCCTAACTCTCCGGAAAGTACTTCTGTTAGAAGTGGAAAACCCAAAATTCTAAGAAGGCGCACCTTCAACTTTGAAGGCCCATAAAATCTTTCGTATGCGACATTTTGGAAATCTGTAAAAAGTTTCAGAAACTTCAAATATTTCTCTAACAAAATAATATAAAAAGTTTGACGATTGTCCTCTTTTTCAAAAAATCGCCCCGTTCGAACACTTTTTTTGAAATCGCGAGTTTTTGGGCTTTCAGCGGGCATAACTCACTTCATTTTCATTTCTGTGATGCACACTTTCCATATGATGTGAAAGTTCGTCTTTTAAGAAGCCTAAACCGTTTTTCAAAGTTCATTTTCCGAGAAAATCACACGTTCGAACATTTTGTTCCCATAGGTTTTTGAGCAGCACATGCGAGTTTTTGAGCTTTCAGCAATAATAACTTCCTTCAAAGAACTTGTTGGGGAGGGGCGAAGATTTTTGAAGACTACGAGATTTCTGCTTTCTTATGTGTTTACCGTTGTCTGGAAGAATCGTCCTCAGAAAATTAGGTCCCGAAGAACTTTAATTTCAGCCCCGAGAAGTCAAACCTTTCATAGGGATGCATTCAACTGTTCTTTATTCCTCAAGGAAAACACTGTAATTTGCCTGAAACTGTCTCTTCTGTGCATAATTAATCGAATCTAATGCGGTCTGCACAAACAATTCTTGCCCTCGGATACGCCACGCACGCGCCTGCGGCTGGCAGTCCTCGAAATTGCGACCCCCTTCCGACCAAAATGCGACCCCTTCGTTCGAACAGTTCGAACGGACGGTTGACCCTGGTCTGGGGTGGGCCATGGATGCTAGAAGTCAAACTACTCAGCTCATTGGAGCTTGCCAAAGAGGGCGTAGCCGTGCCGAAATGAGTGGTACCGACCGAATGAAAACATCCAGATCTATCACAACATCTCGAAACTGTGAAAAAAAAGTGGTTAAAGTTGCATTGGTAAGCCAGATTCGAAATAGGAGATCCATCTCGTGGCGGGGCGTTTCCTACAAAAGCTGCACCTTGTGATAAAATTCAACTCTGTTTGGAGAAGGCCTACAGGGCAGAAAAAACAATGTGGGAAAGCGATGTCTAAGGTGTTCTGAGGCATAATGACGTGAGGCGAAGGTCCCACCGCAATGGGCGGAGCATGTTCTGAAGTGACAGGGTTTCCTAATTCTCATATTTGGTGCGAGAAGCTTGGAGAGCAGGAAATATGGGGTAGATGGCAGTAAGAAGGAGAGCTAATTGCGTACTGAGGGGCTTTGAGCCGCGTTCAGGAGATTGCTTTCCAAGCTATAATACTTTTAAAATTCCCGGAGAATGGGAAAATGCGGATAGAGGTTGGCGTTGGAAAAAAGTTTAACTGCTGTTGGTGTGCGGGACATACACCAAAGTGGGCGGCGTGCCACGAAAATTCAATAATTGTCAGTAAGCTATGGAGAACTCGTGAAAAAGCTATAGAGTTCGTCTCCGGGGTGGTCAAAATCTTACATGGGATGCATGCCCAAAAAGTAGCGCGTGCAGAAACTTCGTTTTTGGTTGCATGAGTCTGAGCGGGAAAGAGATGGTAGAAGGTGGGAAAGTAATGGAAGCAACTGCCAACGTGGGATGGCATATCAAAGGGGCGGAGTTCGATGTCAAATAAAAGGGTTAAAGGAAGTTCGCGACGGGAAACCAGGAGGTGAAGGGAAGGAAGTTATGATTTGTGGTGGCATGCACAAAGTGCTCAGAGTTACCAGGACTTCACCAGTTCCAAGCATCATGAGACCCAGACAAAAAGCTATGGAGTTCGCCTAACGGAAGGAGGATTGACAGGCCGGGAGTGGCATGACGATAGTGGGCGGGTTAGTTGCCCACTTTAAGGTTGTTCAGGAAGTTTATGCGAAGGGAAAAGTGAATGAGGTTGAAGAATGGAAAGAAGTCAATCAGTTGCTGGGGGCACGCACCAAAGTGGGCAGAGTTTTCCATCAGACTTTATGGCTTGGTCCCAAGCTGTCCTGGAGACCGGAGAAAGTGGGTGGAAAGTCACTGAGGTAAGGGAGGGGCTGACTGATATTGGTTAGAGTTGTACGCTCTTCGCTGGGCGGAGTTGGCCACAAAAGTTTAATTCGATTCAAGTGTGCTGGAGCGGAGAAAAGAGTAAAGGGCGGAAGGAAAGAAAGACAGGACGCTACAGGTGGCGGGAAGTGACATAAGACTGGACGGTATTCTTTACCAGGGACGGTAGCAAAGTACCCTTAACTCGCAATCAGAAGTAACGATCGGAGATTCTAAGCAAAGAATAAAGAATGGAGAGTGCGATCCAGCCCAGATCAAGCAAGAGCTTCCTACTTTAGATTTCAGACGACAAAATATCAGGAAACGAATAAATAAGAAAAAAAAGGTTGCAAAAGTACCTGAAGATTATGGATCGCAGCTGCATTCTTTGATTCCTAACAGGTTGAGCTGGTCAGAGAAGAAAAAAGAGCACGGGATTGAAGAGGCGCAGTCACCACGTCTGACACGTATGACCCTCCAGTAAAAAGTCCTTCGGAGTACTTTTTACTCGAGGGTCAAACGTGTCAAACAGACGTGGTGACTGCGCCTCCTTCAATCCCGTGCTCTTTTTTCTTCTCTGACCAGCTCAACCTGTTAGGAATCAAAGAATGCAGCTGCGATCCATAATCTTCAGGTACTTTTGCAACCTTTTTTTCTCTTGTTCATTCGCTTCCTGATATTTTGTCGTCTGAAATCTAAAGTAGGAAGCTCTTGCTTGATCTGGGCTGGATCGCACTCTCCATTCTTTATTCTTTCCTTAGAATCTCCGATCGTTACTTCTGATTGCGAGTTAAGGGTACTTTGCTACCGTCCCATGACTTATAGTGTCGGTTTTAAGATTCCAATGGAGAGGAAAATGGAAACCAATTGATTTTCTTTGTGTGTGACAGCATGCCCAAAAAAGCGGAGATTGGCGGGCAATTAAATTAAATTGTTTCATAGACAAAATTAAATGCGTGCAGCTTTTTGAGTTTATCACAACTGGGGAGACAATAGGGAGGGATGGAGAGGAAGGAAAGATAGTAGGGCCATACAAAGAAATTGATGGAGTTTTCCACGGAATCTATAAATCGGTTTGGGGGCAGTCCGGAGACCGGGAAAAGGCGGACAGTAGTTGACGAAGGAGGGAGGGTCAGAAGCCTAGTGTGGACGGGATATGGGATCAGCGGATAGTATATGCTCAGACGTCGAAGTTTATCGGGTCGAATTCGAGATTTCACACACCATATCGTAGTTATAGTTCCATAAGAACTGTGTTGTGCGCGAAAAAGCGTGCCGCAACAAATAATCCTTATCAACACGCGACTTCTGTGCCCTAACGCGTACGACTGCTCTTGTCGTTTTCCCCCTCCTCGCTGCTCTAGGCCTCTCCGTTATACCATGGCCTACCTCACGAGGAAAATACCAGTGTTTTCTATGATGCTTCTTGCTTGCTTTATCGTTTCTCGTTGCACTTTTTATCCAACTTCCAAACAAAATCTTTCAGCTATTCGATCCCGATCCACACCTTTGAGTCACATACGAAATGAGCCGCGTCAACAACTCTGTCATTCTCACTTTTTCACTACTTTTGAGGAGAAACCAGGAAATATAATTGTGTTGAAGTAGCTCTTTGAAAGTTCTTGAGAGATCAAAGATGTTCGTAAGCGCTGTGCAAGGTTCATAGGAAGGGCACGCGGACGCTGAAAGAGAATACCGGGCCTATACCACAACTTTAACGCGTATTTATTCTTAACACTTCCCTGGGAATTGAAGTACCTTCGCCACCTTCGCATGAGCTGTACGTACGTGCACTTTGTGGTTAAGAGTTATGACATCACTTTTAATGATATGTGCACTTGTACAGGATACTATTGAACTGAATGGCGTTGCTAAGCGTGACGGAATCTGATAATTAAGCGCTATATTCGATCTCCTTGCACATAGCTTAGCGACTATGAGGCATTTTTAACCCTACGTGCGCTGAAGTAAACATGGGAGTTGCATTTGACCGAATGGGGTCCTACTCATGAAATACATTAGAAGAAAAAATTTCTGAAAGTGTCACATGTCTTGTAAGGATTTTCTAGGAGGTTTCTTCAAAACGATTTTATAAGTTAAACGTTCAGAGGTTAAAGTTTCAGATCAGGGTTAACCTTCCCTTGTTCTGATTCCAAAATTTTACCACCTTCCTCCTTTAAAGGAGGAATTCACGATTAGAATGAAGGTCGAAGAAAAGTAATTGACCTAGTTGAGGGACCCACGGACCTCCTGAGGGTGCGAACTGACGCGCAATTCGCATGAAAAATTTGACCTCGGCGACCTATTATGCCTCAAAGTTGGCGGGTCCGGCGATCTCCGCCCACCGACCATCTGATCACTCGCCGCAGTCTATACGTGGCGAGTGATTAGATAGCAGAGAGAGCGTAGTGTTGAAGAGGGCACAGCGATGAGAGTCGCATCAATGCTCAAATCAACGGGCAAGGAAGGGGTCCCATTTCTCGGGTTCTGGGCCGTTTCTCATGGTTCTTCCTTCTTTCGTGTACCACTCACCATCCCTAGGTTAATTTGAAATGGGTTGCTTTTTCATCGTGAATTCGTCCTTTAAGGCAGCTCCCCAATTCGACCGCTCTTCTTGAGAACTGCACAATGCATGGTAGTCCCTGCTGCAGCCTATTATCTGAACCCTGAGCCAGTGTGCTGCTAAACACA